>MEHQ01001643.1:38051-144189 GCA_008828725.1 Saccharina japonica | reverse complement strand
CCCCCGTGTCCCCCCTCCTCCTCCTCCTCCTGCTGCCCCCTGCAGGCGACATCTCTGCAGCCGTTTTTATCCACAACCTTCATGCTAAAGCCCACGGAACTGACTAGGTACCGCCGGTCCAGCTGCCGGAAGCACGTCTCCATGAGGTCTCGCGCTTCGTCCAGGGACATGCCTTCGCGGTATCCGTTGTCGAGGAGGCTCAGCGCGAACCGCGAGGCGAGGCCGTGGGCGCCGAAGGGTACGCTTTGGAGGGCTCCCAAAGCGTCGAGCCAGAAAAGGTCGGCCTGACATCGGGCCTGATAGAATGGAGGCGATGAGAGCGACGAACCCGAACACATGAAAAAAAAAGGACAAGAAAAAGCACCGGGTTTACAAAAGCAGATATTAATACTCGTAGCAGGGTGGGATGAGTAGAAAGGATTGCTTCTACACGTCGGGAAAATCAGGTCAGATCGGATCACAAATCGGATAGATCATATTAGATCATATCATATATCGGACAGATCAGATCAGATCAGATCAGATCGTTAATCGGACAGATCAGGTCAGATCAGATCATAAATCGGACAGATCAGATCAGAACATATCATACATCAGACAGATCAGATCAGATCAGATCAGATCACATCAGATCAGATCAAATCACATATCTGACAGATCAGATCACACATCGAACATATCAGATAATATCAGATCACACATCGGACATATCAGATAATATCACACATCGGACAGATCAGATCAGATCAAACGCGGGACAGATAAGTTCATATCAAACATCGGACATATCAGATAATACCACACATCGGACAGATCAGATCAGATCAGATCGGATCACATCTCCATTTCATGATCTAGGTCTTTCGGGGCAGATACGTCCCTGATTTACGTGATCTGTACGATCTATAACCTATCATAGATCATATTGGCCGATTGGGACCTGTATGAGCTGTATAACACAGCTCTTGCGCACATGCCTTGCCGTGTGGGACCTGTATGACAACAGCTCCTGTACAGGTCTCATATCGGCAAGGACATGATATAGATGATCTACAACAGTAGATAGTGATCTGTCTCATCTATGAAGGGTTGCTACATGAGTACGACACCGCGTGAAGCGTACAAATCGGACAAGAGTCCGCCAACAAACGCAGAGCAGCACCTACAGATAAACACGTTTTGAGAGGCGGGTATGCATGCGCTCGCGCTGCAAATACCTTCCCCAGCTCCCTACACGGTCCATTGACTACTACCGCGGGAGAAAATTGCAGGGCCCTTCGCCGGTCCTGCTGATCCGACCCGCGGGTCGAGTCAATAAGTGGTCGGGTCAAGATTTTTTCGAAACCTCACGGGTCGGGTCGGGTCGGGTCGGGCCGGATCAGGTCGATCGGGTCCAGTACTGAGGTTTACAAACTCTCACGGATCGGGTCGGGTCACCCTGACCCGACCTGATCCGCGAGGTTTGACCCGACCCGCGAGCAGTCTTGAAAAATTGTGCATCTACTGTACGTAGCACGGGCTCACCTCGTCCCATCCGCCGAGCAGCGCGGTAACGCCCTGCGCGGCCCCCTGCTCCCGCAAGCCGTTCGCCAATCTACGCCTTGCGAAGTGCGCCAGCGTGCGCACACCGACAGGGCGAGACGATTCCAGCTCCATCAAGCACACGTTTCGCTGTCGAAAGCAATGGGGAGACAAGCGCGAAAAACAAAAACAAACATAACACCGATATCACACGATACGACGGCAGGAGAGGGACGAGGGGGAAGTTATAGCCAGCGTAGGTGTCAGCATAGGGTTGTTGATCGCTAGGTATGGGTGCCTTGCTGGAGTGAGAAATATTGCCGCGGCGCGCTGGAGTTGACCCCGAACTTGAGCCCCCCCCCGCCTCCCCGCCTCGAAAGGAATGCGTGGTCCAATGGCCGAAGGACCATGACAAGTAGCAAATGAGTACGCCCCCCCAACCCCCCCCCGCACACTAATTACTTAGAGGCTGTCATCCATGCGCAAGTCTGCCTCACAAGCGGTTCTTAGTAGGATGCAGCTCACCATGCGACTCGCCCAACACCTCACGGCGCTTCGCGCTTGGTGCAAGCAATGTCTGCCTGGTTCGTGAAAACCCAACGTGCTCTGTCCCCGGCATTGTAGGGGTGTGAGGGTCTATGGTCATACGACTACGGCCATGCGCGGAATGACTACACCACCACCCCCCCCGCACAATTGGTTTGGCCCCTGTATGTAAGGCCTTCCACGCAATCAAACTCCCTCGAAGAAATAATGCGCAGATGCTCCCAGTATTCTTCATACTCCGAGTACATACTAATACTCCTAGTATTACAGTACTGGCGGCCTAATCACTGCGAGTGCTGGGAATATGAGCAGTACTGAAGGCCCAAATACTGCGAGTACTGGGAGCACGAGCTGTACAGAACCCCCGAGTACAAGCAGTACCCGCAGTACAAACAGTCGAAATACTGGCAGCACTCAAGAGTATCCAGAGTACTGAACACGTAACTACTGCGAGCACAAGTAGTATTTACTCCCGAAATACTCCCAGAACTCTACGCGGAAGTACTACAGCTGCCCCCGCCCGGAAGTATTTTTCTCCAACTCCCACTCTTGGGGACCATCTGTGAATGCTTTCTGCAATAAAATGGGGAGCAAAATATCGAAAAGATGTACACATGGTCGAAGTATACTTCATAGTCCGAGCGTACTTTTTCATATTGAGAGTAAATTTTTATGTGTTGGTACTTTGCGAGCACTGCGAGTATTCGCAGTACCAGCGGACGACTTACTGCCAGAACTTGAAGTACCCGCAGTACAGGACCCTGAAACACGTGAAGTACATAGAGTTATCCCCCTCGAAATATATGCTTGAAGTACAGAGAGTACCCACAGTATCAAACCCCGAAATACCCGGGGGTCTTGACAGTATCCGCACCACCGAACCTCGAAATACTACGAGTTCTCGCAGTATCCGCAGTACATAAAACCCGAAACACTGCAAACACACGAAGTAACTGCAGTAATTCCTCTAAAAAAATACGTTACGCTACTCCCAGATACTGGGGAGCACCTGTGAATATTGCCAAAGGTGCGTTTGAGTTGACCTCGCAGTGGAGTTGGGCCCGCACACTCGAGTTGGCCCCTTTTCTAAAAGCCTTCTATGATACCAAAACCAAACACCCTCTACCGCACTGTGAAGGCATGGCTCGACCGTGGAGCCAGCGCGACGCATGCGTTGTCGCCTGTTGACAGACGCGTGCTGTATGCGATAGGGGTATAAGGTACCTGTTATACCTTTTTTAGGCTGATTTTTTTTCGGAAGGACCTATTTTTGGCTCCTTAACTCCAAATCGTCGGAAATTTGGTTCAGACAGATTCCTCTATGTACATCATGGAGACATGCGAGAGACCGTTACATTCCCCCCGAACGATTTGTCGACCTTCTACTCAACGCCCTAACGCCCGACTCTACCTCCCCTGCCAAGGGTATGCCAACCAAGATACCCGAACATGCAACTCTTTTTGTTTTTTTTACCTGGTATATACGTAAGGCCGCGGGACTGTCCATCCGGTATGTATATATGTACCTGGTATGCACTTTAGTTTTTCCTCCAAAAACAGTTTTTAACTTACTATTAGTGTAGAGCTCCTCAAGTGACCACCCTTAAAAGGCAGAAAAATCACGGTGCACCTCTACCGCAGCATGCGCTGTTTGCCCGCACCTTGAGCCACTCCACGAACATTTCCACGGCGCCCTGGTCCCCGGATGCCGCCACCAACATGTTATCCGACAGCTCCACCACCTTGCGATACTCCTGAGAGCCGTTCCGAAAAAAACGACCCAAAACGGAGGGCGGCGATTTTATCGGTCGGATTGCTGGATGGTTGGGACGTTGGGACACATTTTTGAGCAAACTGGGCGGATTATCGGTCGGATTCGTCGGACGGTTGAGAAAATGTTTGGGCAAAATGGGCGATTGTCGGTCGGATTGTCGGACTTTAGGGGGGGGGGGAAAGAGCAAAATGGACGATTGTTGGTGGGAATATCGGACGGTTGGGAACAAATCGAGCAACATGGACGATTGTCGGTTGGATTTGTGAAATATTTGAGCAAAATGGGCGAGTATTGGTCGAATGGTCGGACGGTTGGGGGGGAAAAACGATCAAAATGGGCGATTATCGGTCACATTGTCGGAGGGTAGGGACTAAATCGAGCGAAAGGGGCGATGGTCGGATTTTCGGGCGGTTCGGAAATATTCGAACGAATTGTGCGATTGTGGGATAATCGGATGATATCTTAAGAGCCAAAAACATCCCCAGCTGGAACGTCCATAGCGAGCATACTGGAAATAAAACAGGTTACATGCATACATGCTTCGCATATTATATCAAACCCAACATGCTTGTAGATCGGTTGGGCAAAACATGAAAGCTAAGGAGAACAAGCAAGACGATTGCTGGGTTCCACCGTGCCCCTTAAGTTGAAGTTGAAGTTGAAGATGTTGTCGTTGTTGTTGTTGTTGTTGTTGTTGTTGTTGTTGTTGTTGTTGCTGTTGTTGCTGGTGTTGTTGTTGTTGTTGTTGTTGTTGTTGTTGTTGTTGTTGTTGTTGTTGTTGTTGTTGTTGTTGCCGTTCTATTGTTAATATTGTTGTTGGTTGCCAATATTGTTTTTTTTCTGCTGCTGAAGGTGTACGCAGCCATCGCAGCCAGCACTTTTGACACGATAGTCTACATTGTTATTGTTCTAGACATCTGTTCAGCTGTACGTTCATCTATCCCGTCCCCTACTAATACTCTGGGCGTAAAAATATAAGGACCATTTAGTCTTCATAGCTATACTTCAACGGTCCTTACATTTTCCGGCCAGATTCCAGGGCGGTATGAATGTATTAATGTATGGTATTCTGTGAACTGCTGTACGAGTAGTCTACGCACTTAACGTCGTACCCAACCAATCACACCAAGCAGAACCACGTGTATATATAGAGAGAAACATAACAATGTCAGCAAGTAATTAGCGAACTAAATCGATTGCAAGCTACTGGCTGTAAAATGAAAAACTCGTGTATCGTGTGATGGCTACGGCAGCCGGCAGCCGCCGTACGAGCACATATAAAATAGCTCTAGCTTTACGTCTGGTATGATACGCTCGACTTCCAAAGGGATGGGAAAAAAAAAAAAAAAAATGAATTACGTCGTATGTATTTTACGAAGTATTGACTAATTTGTGACCCGGAGACGGCGAAGAAAGCATCGATAAGTTTGGTCTTATGAGCCGTCCATTAATACCACTATGGACAGAAATATGAGGACTGTCTAGACATTCATACCAAGACCGAACGGTCCTTACGTCTTTTACGCCTATTAATAGGGCGGTATGTACGAGTAAATATGACAGCATGACAGCATGCATGACCGTGCAGCAACAGGGGGAGTGAAATGTACAAGAGGAGACGGCACTTTTGCCCCCCTTGACATACGGCAAAACTCCAATTTTGTATTACTTTCCCCTTGGACGGAAGGCGAACAGCTACGATAGGGTTTAGGGTGGAACACTCGGCCCTTTGTTTTCTTTCGTTTTTTTGTTCCTCTCTTTCAACGCATATGGACTGCTAGCATGCGTATGTCGTGCCTGTCGTATATACATGGCACAGCATCGTCTACTCTCTGCTTTTTACTGCATTACAATGTAGACTAGCCGATATGACGTGGCATAGCACTGTCTACTCTCTGCTTGTTACTGCATTACAATGTAGACTAGCCGAGATGTGACGTAGGTTTGTTATCACAGAGCTTGTACCGTATCTCTCTAGTAATATAGGATGAAGAATCGGCACGTACACTGATGGCATGGCATGGGTGTGCTGGGCACTGACGGGTAGAAATAACGGTTTACTGTCAAGAACACACACACTCTTGACTCGTGCATATTTCCCCTTGACTGGCCAGACCTGACCCTCTCCTGTCTCCTGGCATATTTGGTACGAGTACACACACACATATATATATATAGGATCACACATGCTGCGTCCACCCCCCAACCAATCAAGGGGCGATGATGCTGTATTTATTCGGCACGTGTTGTCACCATGTTTCCCCTCTATACTATAATCAATATAAACAAGCCCCAAAACGGTCAAGAGTTAGGGGGGAAAAAAGGTCCCAACTACGCTGAAGGAAAGTGAATCATTGAACAGCGACCCACACATAAAACTATTAAAATAGTAGACAAGTTTAGCTGTCTTGTTAGCTCACGATACCCCGTCCCATCGGTAACCATCGGTAACTACCATCGGCAACTACCATCGGCAACCACCATCGGTAACCACCATCGGTAACCACCATCGGTAACCACCATCGGTAACCACCATCGGTAACCACCATCGGTAACTACAGTAGTGCCTACCTGTGCGTGGTCGACGTGAGTTTCGACCTTCTTGGCTACTTTTGTGGGTCAATATTTACTTCACTATTGCCGGGGGGGGCCATAGGAAACACTGTACCAAATATTGTTAGTAAAAATAGCTAAATATATAGGTTTTAGTGTGTAACGTAGGTCGTATTTAGTCGTATTTAGTCGTATTTAGTCGTATTTAGTCGTATTTACTATGCCCCCCCCGTAACAGTAGTATTCGAAGTTAACCACTAGACCACCGGGGCGGCCGTGCGATGCCTATACACCTAAGTTATTACGGGGGGCCATAGGGCATACTAATACTGGTATATAATCAGAAACCACCATGGGGCCAAAAAACATGTATCTGCCTATGTACACTGCACTGTACACACCTATTTGGCTGAATACTACCTGATACCAGGTATATATTACTACGTGTTGTTGTTGTTTGTTGTTTTTCTTCACATTAAACTCGTTTCAGTTGCTAATCCCTATAGTCTGATCTAGCAAGATCACGGCCCGTGGTCACAAAAGTGCTAGAGCCATCAGAGAATCCTAAAGAACACGTACACTTAGCAGGGAAAGGATACCCAAGTCCGAAGAGGTACACCTAAAATCCCTACAGCATGTTATGCGTGCCCAAAACTGAACTACACGCCCGCAATCTCCATTCGACTACAGCAGCATCGTCCCCCCCCCCCCCCTCCCACTCTTTACCAATGAATTTGCCGACTACAGCGTAACTACTGTCTGAAGTGCTGTCTGTACAAAAACAAACGGTGGCCCCCGGTGACACTGGACGGATGCGATACGAATTTTCAACACGGCAGTAACTTCAGCAGAAAAAAAGAAAAAAATGAAAAAAGTAGATACCTCAGTTGCGATTTCGGGAATACCTCACCTCAACAGTTAAAAGTTTTTTTCCCGACACCTCGTACAAAAAATGGCCACAGAATGGAAAACAGACAGGACCGCTGTCGTGAGATCACAGGACGATTTAGGAGATGCGTTTTCCAATCTGACCATTTTTTATGTGGGGATTTAGGAGATTAGTTTTCCATTCTGACCATTTTTTATGTGGGGATTTAGGCGATTTGTTTTCCATCTGATCCTTTTTTATGTGGGGATTCAGGAGTTTTTTCTTCCGTTCTGACCATTTTTGACGTGGGGGTTTAGGAGATTTGTCTTCATTCTGACCATTTTTAGTGTGGAGTGTCGACAAAAAACTGTTCCGGGCACCCCTGCCTCCGTCGTCAGATCGAGAATTCCCGACGAAACTCTGTGGTGCCAGCTGATCGTTGCACCTGTGCTTTCACGAATTTACTACGTACGTACTGTTGCCTGATGCTGCTGTGGTTCTCTTCTGTTCACAGCATTTATACTTCATACCATTTTGTCCCAAAATTTAGGCAACGATTTCATTTAATATTAGTGAACAAACGCTTATTATATTTTGAGGACACAGTACGAGGTAGTGAGTAGATAAAATGTTGTACATGTTGTACGAGTAGATGCTTTATGTATTATGCAGGAGTAGCCTCATCCACCCAGCAGCCAGCCAGCCAATCAGCTTGCAGGCATTTCGTACCACCTTTCTCTGTCAGAAAATGTAGGAAAGCCCAACCGATTACTACGTCGTATTAATACTTACATTTCCGGGCGGAGTGGTATTACTGGTGTTAATAGTCCACAAGCAGAACGTGTTGCAAGCCGTTCAACACGTACTATAATATAATTCCCGGTATGTATAATACCTGGTACTGCTTTGTTGACATGAATACTTCAGTATATACTTCTATAAGAACAAACGAAGAGAGGGAGAGAGGGATCACAGCAAGTAACTCACTCCCTCCCCGGGGGAAATAATCCAGGCTCTGCAGGAAAACCTACAAAATAAATACAAACTCGGAGTAGCAACAAATGTTCGAACATTCGAAAAAGAGTTTCCAAAATAGAGACCTTTAGGCTAACACCTTAACACCTAACGTGAGTATTGAGTATTGACTGCTCGTGACCTCACGATCCTGCTGTACGATATGATACTACCAGTATATCACAAGTATTAATATCACATATCACACGACGGGCTATTTTAATCCACAACGATTCGATGTGAGTCAAAGAGGGAAGAAAGGGCCGAAGTCTTCTCGCGATAAAAATGCAAGGCACGAATCGTAGTGGGGGGGAGGAGGGAGAGGACCCTACGTTGTGGCCCCGGATCTGAGTTACGACTATTAAATAGGAAGGAGAGAGGAAGGGAGGGCGAAGATAATAAATGGGATGGAAAAAACAAAACAAAAAAAAACAGTTATGTATCGTACTCCGTACACATGTATAATACATCAGGCATACGGCGGTAATCATATGCTCTTATTGGACTAGAGCAGTAGCAGTACTGGGCTGCCCATGGTATACATATGCATATAGTACTGGGCTGCCCATGGTATATGTATGCATATATATAAACGAGGTATTTTTCCTTTTACATCGAAAAGAGTCCAGCACAGAACTCGGAATTGGGAATCATTACGGGGGACCATAGCAAATAGGACCTACGTACAGACAAAAACCTATATATTTCCCTATTCTTACTACTACTGTAGCAATATTTGGTCCTATTTACTATGCTCCCCCGCAACAGTTTTTTCTGAAAAAAATGGGACTTAGGAATTCCTTACGCCATAAATGTTATATGGATGTCCCTCGTACCTATAGCTCTCATCTAACGTACCTGTAGCTCTCATCCAACGTACCTATAGCTCTCATCCAACATACCTATAGCTCTCATCTAACGTACCTATAGCTCTCATCTAACGTACCTATAGCTCTCATCCAACGTACCTATAGCTCTCATCTAACGTACCTATAGCTCTCATCTAACGTACCTATAGCTCTCATCTAACGTACCTATAGCTCTCATCTAACGTACCTATAGAACTGCGCATGCTACCTTTATAAGTCAAAAGTAAGCTATTAATACCTGGCTTGGAGTTATTTTCGACTCCGAAAACCTCCACGGGCATATATTAATATTATGCTTATACAATTCTTCAATCTAACTCGTATCCGAGGTACGATATGCTGCACCTGGAATGTGTTTCGATACTATTAATATCACATGAGTGCTTCTCCTGTGTATGTGTGTCTTCTCGCCTTCTTATTCGTACGGGAAATGGCATAGCATACGTACGTAGGCCATTGTCAAAGTCTAGCGCGTGGTGACCAATAGGCACAATAACACCCCTAGCCACCAATAGGCACTTATAACACCAGTAGTCACCAATAGGCACAATAACACCAGTAGTCACCAATAGGCACAATGACACCCGTGGTGACCAATAGGCACAACAACACCTCTCTCTACGTAAATCACCAATAGGCACAATAACATAGCACAACAATAGGGCTGTGAGTAAGGGATGCCTTGCCTGGAGTTCACTGCTAGCTATTAATTGGGTGGCGAAGTAAACCAACGGCACAGCAGTATACTTACATATTATTGATGGTTGGGCGCCGAAGTAAGCCAACTAGTTGATAATACGGTGGCGAAAAATACGTCAACTACTACTACTGTATTATAGTTACTACTGTAGTTGGGTGGCAAAGTAAGCGAACTAGTTACTAGTTGGGTGGCCACGTAATCCAACTAGTTATGAGTTGGTAGCGAAGTAAGCCAGCTACCGGTAGTTATTTGTTGGGTGGCGAAGTAAGCCGCTCGTTATTAGTTAGGTGGCGAAGTAAGCCAACTACAGTAGTTATTAGTTGGGTCGCGAAGCAAGCCACCTAGTTATTAGTTGGGTTGCGAAGTAAGCCAACTAGTAGTTAGTTGGGTGGCGAAGTAAGCCAACAAGTTATTAGTTGGATGGCGGAGAAAGCCAGCTAGTTATTAGTTGGGTGGCGAAGAAAGCCAGCTAGTCACTAGTTGGGTGGCAAAGTGAGTGAACTAATTACCAGTTGGGTGGCCACGTAATCCAACTAGTTATTAGTTGGGTGGCCACGTAATCCAACTAGTGATTAGTTGGGTGGCCAAGTAAGCCAAGTAACCAAGTAACCTTGTAGAGACTAGTCCTTTATCACTAAGGCAGAAGTCGAGCCATCAACACGCCAGTCAAAACACAAAGACAAAAAACCCGGCAAATTACGAGACGCAACTATTACGGGGGAGCATAGTAAACAACACCTACGGTACATACAAAAAACTATATATTTCCCTACTTTTACGAACAATATTTGGTTCTATTTACTAGTGTTTACTACGGTCCCCCGTAATAACCGTAATACCTAGCCGACTAATAACTAGTTGGCAAGTTTTAGTCAACCAAATCACAGCCCTATACAATTGTAATACACTTATAATACAGCACCGTAAAGCGCTTTGGTGGGCACAGGGGCCCGATCGATTGTCGGCGTTCGTTTCCTCGACAATACAGGGAGGGTTGGGTACCCAAGCTGCTTACCATCCGCCTCAAGGCCTTAGTTTCTACCTTGCTATGATACCGTACGCTCAACCCCTTTGCTAGTGACGCGTGCTACGATAAGAGGTATATTATAGGTAGAGGTATATCTTTTTTTGGCTGAAACGTTTTCTGAACGATCTATTAAAGGCTATTAAAAGGCTATTAAAGGCTATTAACCCGTTCAGAACTGCCAAACTTATCCCACACTAATTTCAAGTAGTTTGCTCCTTAACCCAAAATAGTCGGGAATTTCGTTTTTTTTTTTTTATGTCGCAACATTTTTCATTTTATGCTTACTAGGCCATGGGATTGATTGTTCATCAGGCATAATATAGTATTAATATAGTATTAATATAGTATTAATATACTATTACTAGCACTTTCATTTCCCTCCAAAATCAGTTTTGAGGCGAGGTATAGAGCTCCTATACTATAATCAAGATAATCAAGTGACCACCCTCAGTGCACGTTTACCGTACCATGCATCTAGTGCACAGTACAGAAAAACGAAAATTTGGCTCAAATTCCCCAAAGTGTTTCGTTTCCGCAGTGGGAGTGCAGTACTTAACCCATTCAGAACTGAAAAATAATGTCCCACACTAACTCCAAGTAGTTTGTCCCCAAATTCGTGGGACCAGGTCTTAAGGGGTAAAGGCCGGAAAGGGGTCAAAACGGGCTTCCACCCGGTTGCCGCGCGGGTCTCTGCATCAGTGGTGCTCACCATCACGCAGCTGGATTGCTAGCAGGGTAGGTCGTGCCTGCCGTATATGGCATTGCATTGTCTGCTCTGCTTACGTTCTGCATTGCAGCGTAGTATCTCTGTGTCGTAGTTCTGTGACCATAGAACTGGTACCTCTCTAGGACGAAGAATCGACACAGACAATGTGGGCGTGCTGGATGTTGACGGGTAGAAATGACGGTTTAATGTGAAGAACACACACACACACCATCTCGATTAGGAAGGGCTGGCTGTACGTATAGTAGACCTTGCTCCAGCTTCTACAAGAAGTGGTCAAAAGAACGTTTGAGTTTTGAACCCTAACCCTAACCTTAACCTTAACCCTCGACCGCCCTGGGAAATTTCTAGGGGAAAAAAAAGTGTCGGGGGAATAAAATGAAACAATAAGTAACTGTGGAACATCAACCATTTTCGTCAAATCTGGGCCAAGTCGTAAACGGGGGAGGTGTCTATTGAAGGGCGGCCATAGGGGTTAGAAAACCATATATCCCCGTATGTTTGCACGCCATGTTCGGTTCTGAATATAGTATTGTTAATAGTACTATATAATATATAATATATAATATATAACATGTTCCCCCGTAATAGCAGACCTAGATTTTTTTCCAGCACCTTATTGCTCTTTAAGGCCCGTTTTAACGAAGAAAAACAAAATTCGATTTGGATTTTTTTTAATTCAAATCCGCTTTTCATTGGTCAACACACGCACCAGCACTAAAGATTAGGATCTTGGGGCATTATATTTGGTGCTGGTGCGTGTGTTGACCAATGAAAAGCGAATTTGAATTTTATTTTTTCCAAATTGAATTTATTTTATACTCGTTAATTCGGGCCCTTACGTCCCCTACTCTTTCCCCTTCCCCTGTGGTTGGTTGCTCTCGTCCTCAACAAGATTGCTCCCGCCAACCAAAACTTTTTCCCGTCTTCATTGGAAGAGATGTTTATACGTCTCTTCTACGCTGTCCGCTTGCGCGCTGCTGTGTGCTCCTGCCTTCCTGCGCTAGTCGCACCGCTCCTGTACAGAACGTCAAGCCCTTTCTAGTAAGACAAGAAAAGAAAAATCAGGGTCTACGAGCACGTTACCGTACGCCCATATCTCAAGAGGCTCTACACAGCACGTGAAATGGGGCAGAGCTAATATCAATTCTAGAACTGCAGCACAAACTGCAACCCAATCGATTAAGGTCCACGCTCTCTCGGTCTCCGGCGGCTCCTGCGGAGGGCTGACTACATTTCTGCACCAGCAAGCGGGAGCAAGGTGCCAAATGGGATCAGGTCCGGGTGGGATCAGGGTGAGGGTGGTGTGTCTATCGACGAGTGTCTGCAGGTTGCTTGCAATATTCTCTTATGGCCTAATTCCGTCCGCGCTCAACGTTCTGCACTCCGGGTGTATGCTTTTCTACCTAACTCTAACCGCTCGGGGTTCCCAGTTTACCCAGCAACCTCACACGCAGCAAGGGGAGCGGGGTTGTGATCGAGCCCGTTTGGCAGTCAACCGTGATATGATTGCCTTCATTGGCTCCGTCACTGACGCCGCGGTGCCCTGTAAACGCGAGTTCCCAGCTTTCCCAGCTTCCGCCCCCCCCGCCCCGAAGGTGCATGCACAGGGTTGAGAAACCCGAACCTTAACGTTTCTGCGCGAGCTGACCTCTCGCGGCGGGGGGGGGGGCAGCCTACTCGGATGTATGTATACCGCGCTCGACGTGCCCAGGACTGGATCAGGGGCAGCAGCAACAGCAGCAGCAAAAGCGCACAAGAGGAAGGCGAGCCCAAGGGGAGGTCATATGGATAACCTTGCTTGCGCGCGCCTGCCTTTCGTAATGTTTCGCTGCTGCTATTGTTGCTCCTCTGGGCTTGGGCGCGTCGAGCGCGGTGCCCATTCCCTCAAGAATGGCTGCCGCCCCCGCGAGAGATCAGCTCGTGCAGAAAAGTGACGAGTGGTCGACATCGATATCGTCTCGCCGCCGGTCGACCAGGGAACCACAGCAATTGCCCTCGCGCACCGGCGGTCCGTTTCTAAACATCTGCCGAAATTCTGGCGGTTTTTGACAATCGTGGCGAAAAGGAAGGAGTTTTTCCTTCAGGAGCCGCGGACCACGGCGGATACACTCAGCGCGTACATGCCGAGGCAGCAGGTTGTAGGTGATCGAGCCCTTCTCGCAGCCAACCGCGGTATCAACGACTTCATCGGCCTCATCATTGGCACCGCGGTACCCGTTAAACGCGAGTTTCCCATTTCCGCTCGCCCCCGAAGGCACGTGTGCAGGGCTGAGTCCCTCGATCTTGTTTCTGCGCGAGCTGATCTCCCACCAGGGCGGCAGCCTGCTCGGACAGATGGACACCACGCCTGACGTACTCAAGCCCTGGAGCGGCAGCAGCAGCAGCAGCAGCAGCAGCGAAACACATCTTCCCCTTCTTGTCTTTTTCTGCTGCTGTTGCCCCTCCGGCTCGGGGATCGTCAAGGGCCGTACCAATCCGTCCCAGCAGTCAGAGGTTAGCTCGAGCAGAAAAGCGAAGGGTGATCGACATCGACGCCATCTTGCGGACGGTCGAGCAGGAAAAAAAACATGGCAGTGTTCCCCGCTCAGAGTAGGCCCGTTTCTAAACATGCGTTGAGGTAGTGGTGGAGTTGGCCAACCAGGGCAGCAGGAAAGGGAGCTCCACATACAGGAGCCGCAGACGATGGCTGCATCATACAGCGTCCACGTAACTACTAGGCACTACAATACGACCCGGCAAAAGGGCATCGCAGTGCGTAGTAATCACCTACGCTCGGCACGTGTACTTATGAATACTACGTACGCACTACACTAGTCCCTTGTCGATTCGCATTGGAGTGCATCGTGGCGACGTAATACACGCTGAGTGTTGTCGCAGGCAATAGTCTGCAGCTCCCGAAAGAAGGAACGCCTTCCTGCCTTGACACACCCCCGAATAGAATTGCCGTGATGGGTCAGCGTCACCAAATATCGCGACAACTTTTAGAAAGGGACCTCCGTTGGGCCCGGGGAGCTGCGACGGTTCCCGGCCCAACCGGGCGCGAGAAGCATGCGATGTCGATCTTCGCCATGGGGGTAATATGATCACCAGGAGGACACGCTTGTTGGGGTCGACGATTAACCTGAACACGAGTGCGCGAGCCTTCCTTTTCCCTGAGGTCGGGGGCGGGCAGGCCGCTTTTCAAAACGAACGTCGACAAAGCACCTGGGTCCGGTCACATCCTGATGCTCCACTTCGTGGAGTTCGCCGCGCCCCAACCCCAGGCTTAACCCAAAGGGGGGGGGGGGGGGGGGGGCGGGCAGGCCGCTTTTCAAAACGAACGTCGACAAAGCACCTGGGTCCGGTCACATCCTGATGCTCCACTTCGTGGAGTTCGCCGCGCCCCAACCCCAGGCTTAACCCAAAGCATGACCCGAGCGCGGCTTCCCCGTGTTTATTTTGTAAAGGGTAGCTGCAGCAGTGCAGGCCACGTTTTCAAGGCCATGCCGCGTGAGTGTGCCTCGCCTCTCCTTAGACGGTACGTGCTTCGACGCTGCCGGCGTGCTTCATGCCTCACAAGTGGCCTCCACTCCCGTCCCCATAGTGGCTGCCCGCCGGCCCTCCCTGCGACCACTGAGGGGGGTGCTGCAACTCAGCGGGGTGGTGGAAATGTGGGTGCGGGTTTTAATGTTGGGGTTGCTGGGGCTCCCTGGTGTTGTTGTCGTTGTTGCTGTTATTGCTTCTGCCGCTGCGCGGGTGGAGGTCCTGAGGGGGGCGGTGGGTGTTGCGGTTGTCGTTGGTGTTGGTGCGGGGGCGGGTTTGCGCGGGGGTGCTGGCTGCTCGCGTGGAAGCGGTTGCAAGACGCTGCTGCTGCTGCTGCTGGGGCGATTCCTGTTGTTGCTGCTGTGTGAGGCCGGCTGTCCCTCCAGTACCCGAGCCATGTTCTTGTTGAGGAGGGTCACCGCTTCTAGCAGATACTTGCGCTGGGTTTTCTGGGGCGGTACCGAACCGCTTGTTCCACCCCCAACTCCCCCTCCTGCCCCGCTGCCGGCACCCCCTCCGTCTCCGGGGTGCGGTGTCGCTGGTGGCCGCGTTCGTCGCGGTGACGGCTGTTCTTTCCGAGAGCGTGAGCCGTTTCCAGTTGTTGGACATCTTGCGAAAAATGATCAAAGCCTGACTGCCACTACATGTACTCGTATAGTCGTACTTGCTGGGGCTTTCCTTCGGCCTTGCCTTTCGCGCCCGCTGGTCATGACCCAGCGTCGTACCGGGGGGGGGGGTTATAACCTATCAGCACTTTGTGTTTGTATTCAGCTTGTTCTATCCCCTGTTCCCTAAATTCCTCGTGCACGCCTCCTCCAAGACGAGAGTATTCAAAATACTTGAAATCTCCAATGCTTCACTTTCTCCAGGGGCGTACTCCGAAGTTTTCACGGCGTTGTCATGTTTGTCACTTTCGCACAACAAAACCAGTACCTCGTAAGTGTTTTACGGAGATTTAGGCCCGTTTTGCCCGAAACAGCAGTCACCCCCTCCCCCCCCGCGCGCTTGCCCCGGATATTTCGCTTTTGACTAATTTGTAGGGAAATTGACTGAAACTGCTGTGTCGAAACATCTTCAACCGGCAGCATCACAGTAAAACAACATCAAACGGTGCAGGTTTTTCCATTGCCCAATCGGCTTCAATTCGAGAAGAGGGGACCATGGCAGTGATGTGCTTTTCTTTATTTCCCTTCGCGGTGGCGTTTATCTCTCAATAGTTCAATATTTCAATCACCACTGGGAGACTGATCGATTGTCCTACGTATTAAATTAGTGTAAGTAGTGCCTTGGTGACGCGGGAGCTCGTCTCCTCGCTTCGTCGTGCTGAAAGCGACCGCAAATAATGCTATGTTACGTCCCAGGACCATGTTTTCTGCTGGGCATGCCATATCCTGTAGGCGTGCCCTCGTTGGTGCTACGGTATGATAGCCGCGAGATGGCCTTGTGGCAGTGTCGGTGCCTGTTTCACCCTCATCTCTGCCTTGTTTTGTTCTGGTCTTGTAAACGCCATGTTCTGGATTTTCCTGGAATTTTCCGTATATCGTATATTGCCCTGCGACAGGACTTCTTCAGAAAAAGTCATCCTTTTCTTTGGCGTATAACTTACCGGCTTTTGCTACGTACCAGTATGTTATTATACCATCGTAATATTTTAAGTTATAGGAAACCCCCCCAAAAAGCAGGGTGTTTTTAGAAGAGAACGGACATTCTCCTGTCTCACGTATACGAGTACTCGTACACATATATAAATAGTAGCGTTAGACTATACTTGTGTTAATAGTGCTAAATGTAGGTTTTATTGCTGTGTTAATAGTCGACAAGCTGCAGTCAGTCGTGCAGTCGTACTCGGTACGGATGGAGCTGGTACTCGTACGGTATCCGTGATTCGTGCGTGCAATACCAGTGTATACACACCGGTACAGCAGCAGTATCATGCGCATCTGCAGTCGATGGCCAGCACCGAGCTCAGGGGGTATATTCATGGCACGAAACTTGCTTAAAAAAAATAGGGTGGCCAGACATTCGATGCCGTCGACTGCCTTACCTCAAGAAGCTCAAGCGACATTGCAGTGGGTGCTGCAGCAGCAAGGGTACATTAGGGCTGCAGCAGTCCTGAACGGGCCCATGGGGTTGGCCTGTTCATAATACTGCTGCTGCGCTGCTACTGCTGCTGCTGCTGCTGTTTGCGGCGGTACTGGATGAACGAACAAACGGCTTGGCGTCTTGACGTTGTCTCACCGAGTCCATGATGACCACGGATCTGAAGAATGCGCTGTCTCCGCCAAGTAGCACGAAGTCGCGTCCTTTCACTCCCATGAGCGTATTCATCTCTGCGGACGGGTGGTTTCGGAAGGCTCGTCAGCTCGTTATAAAAGGTCGTTACGCTCGTTGCGGCGGTGGTAGTCATCGCTCTGCTCAAAATGTCGACAAAAGCAACCAGGCGGCGTCAGCGGTGTATTGCTCCATCGAATGCCTCGCGATCTCACGGTCAACTGCCAACACTAAAACGCTCTTACACCGGTACGTATCATGACCAGGTACGGGGCCCACAAGGTCACAGACTAACGCGACCCAAAGTTACGCTCTGACTGGACCCCTAATTGCATCAGTTCAACGCCCGGGTTTCATCTACAGCAGTACGTATCAGACAGGTACAGAGACTCTGGAGGCCAGCAACGTGTCGCGGGCGGTGCTGTCCATTTGTGGGTGAAATCTAAAGCAGCAGCAGCAGCAGCACCGAGTTATCATACGTCCAAATAGACACCTAGACGTACGTAAAGTACAGCTGGTTACGTTATGGAAGGAAATACAACAGACGTTGGCTGCACCCAGCCTTACCGGATGATAGTGCACCGCACGCCAGGCAAAAAAGAAGAAGCACCAGCCGCGGCATGAAGGCGCTCCAGGCACCCAGTGAGGCAGCCATAGATGTCTGTGCTGATGAAGTAGCGATGTTGGAGGTTTGAGTTTGAGTTACAAGGTTTCAATTTTTCCTGGAGGCTTTCTTTGGCAGGGGCTGCCATGTTTGGCTCTCGGTGATGCCCCCAGCGTTCGCCCAGCGCCACACCAACTGCCAAGCGTTGTGCAACGTATTGCTCGACGTGTGTGAGATCAAAACATATTGCGTTGCGAGTGCAAAGCGGGAAATATTTTTCTACAGGGTGGTGGGATCTCGATCGCGAGGTTACAGCATTAGCAGCGATGGCAGCATCTCTTCAAGACCTTCAAGGCAGTGAGTGACACATTGACATTTGTCTTTCTTTTTGCACTCTACTTGCGATGTAAAACACCACTCATATACTGCTGCTGCTGCTGCTGCTGCTGCTGCTGATAAAGATGCCCGAAAACAACCCTGACTCGTTCGAGTGCAGCTGAGAAGTAAACATCATTGAACATCGAACACCTTACTGTTCCTTCTCCTCGTCTCGTCATCACCAACCGATTTTCCTGCACTGCCGCCCCAACACACTGCTGCTACTGTGTTTGCCTCGTTTGCTGTTGTTGCTGCTGCTGCTGCTGACACCGCTCTCATTGACGCCCCCGACTTTGAATGTTCCGCTTATGGCTGTGGCTGGGGACTGGGGATGGAAGAGCTTGTATCCGTCATAACGGGAGACGGCCGACAAATTCTGGTGAGAGATGGAATCATGCATACCGGTATATCGTATCACATAGATGCACTCTCTACTCGCCTGGTGGTGTGCTGTTGTGTGCTTGCTGGTGGTGCAACTCTGGGGCAGCAAGGAACGTTTCACTTGAAAAAACGTTGCGATTTGTGGCGCGTAACTTCGAGCTCTCATAACCATACTTATCACACCCATAGAAATGCGTACCATACGTACCTATCGAGGGGTAGGGGGGTGGATGGAAATAATTAATGAGCTACGAGTATGATACCTGATGATACGTACGACGTAGTGCGTCGTAGTGTGGATTAATATTTTTTCGACACAAGACGGGCTAAACTATTATAGGAGCTCTTGTAGAGTTGGACTGCGACGGAGCTCAGCTTCGCTGCTGACACCGCATCACGTGTTTTCGTTGGCGGTCTTTTGTCATCCTCTCGCTTTGCTTTTAGGATGCGACAATGGTGCCCGTTCGTGCGTAAGAGCCCACAGGGAATAACTCCGCGTTAAGGCTTTTTCAAGCGAATCTTGCAGCCATTTTTTTTTCATGTTGCTGAGAATTTTCGGTACGGATCGTATAACTATTAATAGTAGCCTCTTCATAACCCCACAATCCCACATCGATATCCATGCGCACGAACACTTCTCAGGGAAACCTGAAGGGATACGATCACACCATCAACCTCGTCCTGGAAGGATGCTCGGAGAGGATCTACTCTCAAGCTCGAGGGGTTGAACAGGCGAGACCATATAAATGACGCGATCCGCAGGGAGCTCAAGGCGTCTCTCCATCCTATCGAGCACCCCAACCTCAAAAAGGCCACACAACATAAAACACATCACAGCCTAAAGATGCACCTCAAAAGCGCCGAAGATTGCTCGTACTACTGTAGCATCACACTCGTTTTCGCGCAGTCTCGATTAGGCTACATGTGGGTACGCAGCTTCCGCACCGTGTTTACAACATAAACACATCACAGCCTAAAGATACACCTCAAAAGCGCCGAAAGATTGCTCGTACTAGCATCACACTCGTTTTCGCGCAGTCTCGATTAGGCTACCCGTGGCTACGTAGCTTCCGCACCGTGCTTTCATTTTGCGCAGCCGGATTCGATCTTGACACCGTGTATCGACCTTGGGCGGGTATCATATTGCCATACTATCATACTGCTGTACCAGTCGGGGTAACATTTATGATTTCAGCATGGACCCTGACTGGGCTACTATTAACACTACTGCTGTGTACATAGTGCTGTACCTGGTAGGTCACACGCCCGTGCCATGTAGCCGTTGCTCAGCCCCACCAGCACTCTTCACACAATTATTATTATTATTTTTGTTTATTGTTAGTAACATTTGCCAGACCCTTCCAATGTTTGTGCGCACCGCCTCCCACGCTTTTTTGCTTTGGAACCACAGGTACAACTGGGTCTTTACATCTGCAGGGGGGACAACATGTGAGTTCACCTCGCTCGCCGGTAGTGGGTGGGCCTTACGTAGGATATATATAGCCCGCTTGGGCCTTGGGAGGGGTACAAATTGGCGATAAAAAATGAAGATTAGAGCTACTCGTACTGCCACTGCGTGGTTGGTGGGTGACACAAGTTGGTGCCCGAGTCATAGGGCCATGCTTATTGAGCATTTTTTCCCCAATTTTTCCAGTATTTTTCTCCAAGAAAAACAGGAAACATTTCCGAAGTTTGGAGATTCTTCAGAGAGCAAAATGTTTGAAAGGATTCGCATCCCAATATTTGGAGAAAAACCCCCCGAAAAACAGGAAAAACAGAAAATTGCACGAAAATGTTTTGAAAAATTTTGAAATTCATGGCTCCGATAAGAATGGCCCCTACAGTGCAAGGAATCGTACGGCATGGGTCCAACGCGCAACGCGATCAGATCCTACCCGTAGGTACTCCTTGGGCGCAACATGGTCCCACCTGTAGTGCTATCATAGGCGCTTACGCTGCTCGTAGACTGCTCATGTTGATAACACCAACGTTACCATTGTTTTGCTCGATATCCCTTATATCCCTTATGTCCCTTATATCCCTTATATCCCTTATGTCCCTTATGTCCCTTGTATCCCTTGTATCCCTTGTACCCCTTGTATCCCTTATGTCCCTTATATCCCTTCTATCCCTCACATCACTTAAAACGGGTCCCGAAGAGGTTAACAACTGCTCAGGTACTGCACGATGGCCCCCGCATGCCAATTCTCTCGGAAGCCTGCTGTATCACCTGGTACTAATCAAGTCCATTTTTTTTCAATAGTTCCTGTTGCCACCTACCTACCGGTATACTTCGTATAGTACATGTTGGCGCCAGGGTGCTAAACGCATCATCTGTGCCCGGGCACGCGACGAGGGGGGTCAACGCCAGGCTTGCCCTGCGAGGGGCCTTAGAGTTGAACGGCTGGTCTATTGCCTCGCACACCGGAACACAAAACGATTATGGCAGACTGTTCGTCGCCTGTCGAGTCGGTGCTCGTCCGTGTTGGTTAGAAGGAACGGCTACGTATACCTGTTGGCCCGTCTTCCTCAACCACCTACCACCATGACACGCAAGTTTACACACCCCTCCCCAGGCGAATTTCGGAGCCGATTTTCTCCAAAAAAATGGCGGGTGCACACCAAGGCATTAATTAGGTGTTGCGCTGTTGCGCTGGCGCAACATTTGGCCAAAATAACGGTTTTGCGCAACAGTCGCCGCGAGGCTAGTTGCGCGCAGCGCAACACGCGTTTTTGGGCGCGCAACATTTTCGCCGCAGGCTAAAAAAATTGTTGCGCGTTTTTTTCTCGCCGGGGTCGAGAAAAAAAATTTGGGGGTCTTTTTTTCTTGATAAATAGTCGTAATTGGACATCTTTTAGGCTTTTTAGGCGTACATTCGCCCAAAGATCGCCATTTTTTTTCGCTTTTTTCGCTTTTTCGGCGGCGGCGGGGGGGGGGGGGGGGGGGTGGTCGGGGCTTGCGGCGCCTGCGGCGCGCAACACGCGCCTCAGGCGTGTTGCGGTGCGCGCAACACTCCTTGAGTCGCCTGTTGCGCTGCGCGCAACAGACCCCGACCCACTAATTAATGCCCACACAACGAAAATGGCGGCTTTGAAAAAATCTCGTCGATTTTTTTTCGAGGCGTTCTACGATAGGGGTAGCACCTTTCGGCCATAACATTTCTGACTGGCGGGCTCCTAGCCTGAGGAATCGCCGGGTTTTCAATAGAGTTTAAGGCATTTTTTCCTCGGGTTGCACTCTCATGTTTCTCAAGGTCGGGTTATGGCTGGGGTGTAGAGAGCACATCAAGCGCGGAGCCTAAAAAAAGTAGTAGGCGTGCGTACCTCTAGCGTAAAATGCATATTTTCATAGGTGCATCGCTCGGTGTTTGGACAGCTCCCCCTTACAAAGAGAAGTCAACTTGGAAATCTGCCAGGGGATGTGTGTGTTATTTTGCGTGTTTATGCGATACTTTTCTCGAGCGAACATAATTCCTTCTGTGTTGGCTCTACTGCAATAGTTGTAATCCTGAAACTGCAAATTCTTTCGCTTTCGTAATCTTTTTTTTTTGTCTCGGGTTGTTGCCAGCGCTGTTATCGGGGAGTTCGACGAGGTGGCAGACGCAAGCAAGGACCTCAGCAGAGTTCGGGCAGATCCGCTGAAACCGGTCACGCACTGATGGCAGGCCTCGAATTTCACCGAAAGCTATACGCGCACGCCCGACAGCGGAGACCAACCCGTGGGCGAGATACGGCAAGACTTGAACAATGCATCAGCTAGGACGCGCTCGACACTCTTTTTATCTGCGAAGTACGGAAAGCGCGTATGTTACTACGGAACCAGCACATGCCGATTTTGTGAAGGTTTTGTAGAGAGCAAAGCATGGCGAGATGGGTAACGCAACAGCGGGTGATCCCGTTTCTTGCGCTCGGGTAGGAGTGGGGTAGTGCGGCGTGAAGGCAGCTCTGAGAGGTCAGCCAAGACTCGTGCCTGGTACGTAGCAGCTTCATGTATTGAGCAAGACGGGGGATTGTCCTTGCCGTGATATTGCAGCTGGTCGCCTGGAGTCGAGGCGTTAATGTACATGGACGCAATTTGAAGGCCTTGCTGCCCTTGCAAGGACTTTTTTTTTTTTTTTTTTTGCGCTTGGGCTGCACATGGAGGTGTAGACAATTTACATTGCAAGGAGGAGCACTGGTCCCTCGATGCATCTATAACTATCTGCTGAGAGCGTGGTAGTGGGGCGTTTAGTCGTTACACGAAGTGGATACGTACCGTTTCAAGCCGTGTTGGCATAATTGCCCGCCCCAGATGCTGCCGCACATATGTATGTATGACGATGTGCACGAGTTCTTGTTTCACAGGCGGCGATACTTGCGCTTTCTGCCACGTTATATTGATACTGATGCACAAATAATAAAGACACGAAGACGAACATTGCCGTTCACTCGCGACTTTCGATATCCGATATCGTCCAGTAACGCAAGGCTACTCCACGTGAGCTTTCGGGTCACGATTCCGGCCAGAGCCACGAGCGATACCCATAGACATTGCAAGCCATAGAGTGCGCACGGTGTACAAGCACCCCAGGGCAGCCGCTCCTAGGGTGCCCCATGCGACAACATTTCTGTGCCATGCCATTCCTCGGGGTACTCTCAGCGCGACTCCCACGGGCGGCGCAATTGGGAGCACGGGGTAGAATTTCCCCGTCTCGCGGGCGCTCCCGCACCTAACACTCGCTAATGCTGGAGGCACCTGAAGGGCAAACAAAAATACGGTAGATATATGATAAGATGGTAAGCTTCCACACATTGAGCAGATCCCCTATCCCCAATCGATGGTCTAGATATTTCAGGGCAGATAGATTCCTGATCTGTATGATCTGTATGATATGTATGATATGTATGGTCTGTATGATCTAGCTCATGTTGCCGGGTGGAAGCCGTCTAATCTGCATGATCTAGCAAATGTTCCCGTGGTTGGATCTGTACTACACAGATCCTGCACGTCTCGTAACGGGGGGTTAAGATCCAGATGATCTAAATCTTGATCTAGATCGTGATGTGTAAGCTTAGCAGCGAGTGGTGCATGGTGCGGACAAGGTGCAGTAGTAGCAAGCACATGGTGAACGCACCCCGCTAGGAATGAAAGAAAACGCGAACGGGTGTAGTGCGTTGCCGCTTGGAATATCACTGCACGGCCTGCTCACCTCTACCCACGCGTACTCGTCACAGCCGATGTCTCCCCTTCGCTCGCACCCCGGATCGGGATATCTGAGGTGCACGGGCAGTGTCATCTCTGCTCGGATGCGGGCCTCTTGTCCTCGCCCGTCGTCCTTGCCTGGCGGACCTACGACCAGCTTCATGTTGACGACATGCTGCCCTGATACGGAGGAAGGCAGTTCGACGTCGATCGGCTTTCCCTCAAACGTCTCCACGTCCACCCCCCCCCTTGTTGGAAGCGAAGAGGAAACGTCGAACTCATGCCGCGCCTGTTCAATGACCATCGAAGGCAGGGACACGCATTAGTGCTACGAGTAACGTTAACGCAGACCATATTTCTGCGATAAATTCTAGAATAAGGAAGCGTGTCAGAGAAGCTTATTTTGTCAAAACTGGGCGAGTTGCGTGACACAACATACCGCTGGCTCCGAGCGCGACTGTTAGTAGTGCAAGCGTTTAACGCACTCTGACGACGAAACAGGAAATGCTCTCCCGCACGAACGTCACGACGTCCACGATGCTTTGCTGTAAAGGAGCGAGGCCCGGCAGTCTAGTACGGCAGTAAAGCAGGTGTGGCCAGGCATTCAGCAACGCACGGCCGCACTGCTTGTTCTCTCTATTCGCCACAGCCCTGCAGCGGCAATCGGCCCTTCGTGACGGACAGCGGCGCTAAGTCACGCCGCTATGCGCAGTCAACACCAACAATGTTGGGCTACTTCAGGCACGCCCAGCAGGTACTAATAGTTCGTCCTAACCAACAAGCAACTGTCTCTTTCACGGTGTGCCTGTACCTTCACTTCATCCACGTCGATGTACGCCCCCTGAGGGACGTGCTGGGCGAGTAGAACCTCGCACCACTCGTTGTGAACGGCTTGTCGCTCGCCTCTTTCCCTGCCGCAGTTGTCCCCCAGGCAGCTTACGTCCACTTTCAACCTCACCTGTCGCGGCGAGACGTAGACGGCCAGTTAACGCCTTAACACCTTAAGAGCTGGTCCCACAATTTCGGGGACAACCTACTTGGAAATAATGTGGGATAGGTTTTTCAGTTCTGAATGGGTAAAGTACTGCAAACATCATGCTAACTATATTCCCAAGTACTTTGTGTCCGCGAAAAGGATGGGCGCAGTCAAGACATTTAGTGCTGCATTCCATGTTTTGGGGACAAACTACGAGTACTTAGAGCTAGAGTTGCTTAATTGTGCACACCTAAAAGAGCAAAAACCCCTTAAGAACTGCACTCACTTTTTTCCGGACACTATGCCGGCAATTCACACGTCGGACGGATAGATCATCTACAGATAGATCATTTTGATCCTAACCTACCGTTATGATATGTTGTGGAGGATCTGTACAAGTACAGATCAAAACCAGGAAACATGTCCTAGATCACTTTTTTAACCGCTCCCACTCGGCAACATGAACTAGATCCTGCAAATCAGAAATGTATCTGCTCTGAACTATCTAGATCATCGAGTGGAAATCGATGATCTTTCATACGTGGGAAGTACTTGGGATTAGTGTGGGGTCATTGTAGTAGTAAAAGGGTCAAGGAAAGGTGCGCAAAATCCGCGGGCAGTCAGAGGGGTGATGTAGAAGTGTAATTCTTGGGCGAGGTTCCAACACATCGTGGGTTTTGTAGTGTAAGCTTGCGGAATCGACGCCGGTGATGTCTTCCGCCCACGCAACCTACAGGATTTTCGACGGTTACGTTTTCCTCTTCTCCCTCTTTTACCCTTGGAAGATTGCAAGAATTCCATTCGTGACTGTGCTGCCCGTTGCATTTTGCAACTTCACAACGGCTCGTTTCATTTTGCGAGTTCAGAACGATGCAAAAAACCTAACACAGCACGTTTGATTTTTGCTTGCGTTGCTCATGGGATGCCGCCGCTCGTCAACGACACGGCGGCTTCGCGTTGAACCGACGAGTACGGCTGTGGTAGGTTGTAAAAACAGAACTCACATGTCTGTGAAGCCCTCCTCCAGGGAGCTCCTCCGTCGAAACCGTACCTCGCCATCTTTGCACGGCATTGACATCGGCGTCTGAGGCCGCGGTAGCAGCAGAACCGTCCACAAAGTGAGCATCACTTACGCCCGCCTCTGGATCGTCCGCCCTTCCATCAAGTCGCTCTTCGAGCTCCAGCCTTGCGTTGGGTCGCGTCCAGCTCAAGTCGTAACCAAAGAGGACACCTCCGGGTAGGACGCGATGAGCCTCCGCGATGACCTCGATCTCGTCGTGATCGTCCATCCGTGCCAGAACCGAGGCGTAGGAAGGCTCCAGGTGTGTACCGCTGATGGGTGCACGCGGCGTATATATAGAGAGGGTGAACGTGGATAGGGATAGTTGAAATGCGATGAGAAAAATGCGGTGCCGACGACATGGTGTGTTCACTCGCTACAACGACGGGGGGAAGCGAACTGCAGTTGGTCGCACCGTGACAATCACGCGAGACCACACGGATGCGGTGCAGAACGTACCAAAATTGCGGCTACAAGCTAATAATAGTGGTGTTGCTTTTGTCATGACAACTTGTCAAGTCAAGCGAGGTCACTTTTCATCCGCCGAGAAGGGAAGCAAAGAACACACACGACGGCACCGCTTGACGCGTTTTATGTGCATACGCACGATGCCGAAGAACGACGACAGGAACTATTGATGTCTGCAGACACGAGCTTGTCAGAGAACTTTGCAGGTCGACGCTTTTACCGACACTGCTCCCACTTGGCACCCTGATTCTACCCGGAGCTGAACCCTCCAAACTGACCTTGGGTATACCACTAGTCACCAGCAGGGCCCTCTAAGCACTCCAACCCCACGCGATTTACCCCCCAAAATCGGGGTTTCCACCAGAATGACCACATAGAAATCGGAAACAGCATTTAAAACTACAGCAGTAGTACCACAGGTATATTCATGTTTGGCCTTTGGTTTTCTCCCACATGCTCGTGTCTACAATTAGTTGCGCCCAAGAACGATCTCTTCACTCCGCCTGAGCGCGAGCCTCCGCACAGGTGCGGGGCTACGTACTTACGATGCGAGAAGCAAGCTGTCCGTGAGAGCCAATGCCGCCCCCTCCGCCGCTTCTTGAGGGAGGTGAAACCAGGCCACTTTCCCCCCGCCTCCTGTCCTACCACCGCGCGCCAGCGAGCACACCAAGTTGCTCGAAGGTGCGCACGGCACAAGCGCCCATCCCCTAGGGGCTGGTACGTCTCGAACAACCGAGGAGATCGCTTCAGAACCGAGACCTCTTGCTGCTTCATCCACGAGCTTCAGGCAAGGCTCCTGCCACGCCAAGCGCTCGGCATCTTCCGCGGCGCCGGTGCCTGCATTCAGGCCTTCCCACAATGCCGACCACGTCCCTGGCGAAGGGGGAGGTGTGACCGAGTCCGTTTCGGTGAGAGTTTCACGCTGTGAAGCGACGAAATCGTCGGCAGTAGGTTCCGCGTGGCACATGATATGTATCCCTGGCGGGAGCGCCGTTGCTGGAGCAAAGCTCGGGTTAGCCTGTGCTGCTTTGACGAGGAGGGATATGTGTTCTGGTGACGGAATGGCTGGGGGGTCTCCGTCCACGGGGCGGGCGCTCGTGGTCGACGGGCCAGATATGGCGTGGACCGAGGCCGTTATACCGTGGCCAATAGCTACCTGCTTGGGAACAGGGTCCAGGAGGGTATGCATTCAATGCTGCCTTAGGCAGAGGTAGGTAGAGGTATACAACCCCGCGCTTCCAGTACGTAGGTACGTAGGTGCATGGGGTTTGTGTTTTGTACCAGTCTACTCGTACAGGAGTCCAAGTGTATACGAGTATAGGTTCACTTTACGTGTAGCACACTACATACCTAATAGTATGTTCCAGCAAGAAGCGTTCAAATTCAACACCTGTAGTGTACGATAGCAACACTCGAGTTTGAAAGGTTGCCATCGGCCTCTCGCCGTCATCCGACACGACACGGACCGCAAACTGTTCCCCAACACTACCACTTCACTTCACACAGGTAATCATGGTCAGTGGGAGACAAGACGTTCCTTGACCAGGCTCTCACCGGCTTGTCCTGGACGCTGCGAGTATAGCGCAGCTCGCGAGACAGAACCGCTTGTCCGTCAACAGCAAACCGTATTTTTCCGTCTGTTTGAGAAGCATCTACCAGGTTCCCAGCGTACGTAACAGTCACTCTGGGTTGACTCATGGCTGGCAAGACGGGTGTCGGTTCCTACTCTGCTCCTGGACAGAGCGTGATGCGTCGGTAGGCAGAGAGAGAGGCACAGCAACGCGCACCACTTTGTGCGATTGCGTCGGTGGTGGTACGCTTTGTGGCCCGATCCAAAAATGCCTTTCGCAGGCACGAAACCCTCCGCTTAAATTTAAAACTATGCCCAAACGACTTGGAGTAGGATTTATACAGGTTGCAGTTCTACAGTTCGTAGATGAACAAGTTACGGTAAGGTACGCATCGTATGTACGAGTACCCGTAGACAAGCCGGCGATGGAAGTGGGGTGATTCATGGGCATGATGGTACGGTGCAATAGGGGGCACACGATGCCAAGCCGCACTGGAGAAGAAAATGTTATACTACACTGACGTAAGACCAGCGTCAACGATATGCGTTGCCCTGCTGTTTCCCGGTGTACTGCTAAATTGTGAAGGTTGGACGCTCGCACGAGGTCACAGAAATATACATACAACCGCACTGAATAAGCACCCACACATCCTGCATGCGTAGCCTTGCCACGATACGATACTGGTGTGTCTCGAGAAACGATACACTTACAGTATACGTTTGAGGTACACAGTAGTGCGGTCTTTCGCAAGTAGTACACGTGCGTACGTGTATTTAAGGCAAGCAAAGAAGCGCTCACTCACGCCTGCCTCCACACCTAAACTCCTGAACTCAGCAGGAGCCCGGGGGTCAGCATAGATAGCTGCGCATCCGGCTAGATAGGTGGACTCGCAGAAGCACACACAGGTAGCAACAGACACCGAGAACTATCGTTGGTATCTGGTATCCCACCAGGTATTCATGTCGCATGCATGCCTACATATCCTACATAACAGTAGGAAACCCGCTAATTCTAGGATGTGGCCCAGCAGACGCCACATACATGTAGATTCCAGTGCATTGCACTCTTAATGCGGGTAGAGCCAGAAAGCCGAAGTGACTGGCGATGAACCCTTTAATCACATTGCTTCCTGTCGAGATAACACGAATTGCGACGGCCCTTGTGTCGTAGCCCCCATGATGACTTTGCACGCGTAGTGCAGCGCCACTGAATGGCACATGCGTGCTGTTCCCCCGTGTACTGTTTTTTCAGGACGGACAAAAATTGAATTCCAATAATAGAGACGCCAGGTAACAATTGGGAATGTGTTACCAGCGAACAGCAAACTCCATAATGCGATGTGCTGCAACGTATTGAGACGAATCTATTGGTCAGTCAAGGCTGTAGGTTGTACCCGATGCCAGCCAAGTAAATCGAACATCGGCACCCGCTTTGCTCTTGTTCGCGCACAAATCGGCGGTCCATTTGCGGCGATGCGCTCATCATTTTATTCAATGAATGCTGTCCTCACACCTCTATATGAAAGCATAATCTATCTGTGTGAATCACACCTCTGTATGAAAGCACCGTCTATCTGTGTGAAAGCACCCATACGTAAGGCAGGTAGGTGCCTAACGAACTCGCACCGATTCCGGACGCAAACGGCGCCTAGTGAACCTCGGGCGTCATATCATGTCATAAGCTGCTGCTTGTAGCAGCGCCCGGGAAACCTGAGGACACATCTTCGCCCTCGGCGTGGTTGTTTAGACTAGCCATTACACTTAAACAGAGTAATCATCTGCCAGCTTTGCCGATTAAATTATTTTCAGTCTTTTTGCCGCCGGCTCCCAGTCCAAAATAGGAAAATAAAGCACGGGAGGGTGCAGTCAGCAGCAATCCTCTACGACTTCGGGCCTCCTCATCGAAGGGGCCGCCGCCGCACCCTGCATCGTCCAGTCAACACACCAAAAATTATGGCACGTAAATCAGAAGTAAGCGCCCAAGCCTTTTACTTGATCCACATCTTGCCGGCCTCCGTCTTGCCGTCGACAAGGGACTGCCAGTGGCCATTGCACTCGTCGATGACCTTGATGGTCTCCGCCTGTTGTGCAACAGAGGCGGGATGGCGCGGGTTTGGAGACAACACGTGGCCGACAAGCAAAGCTGGGTGAGCTGCCTAATTTAAGTTATCCTTCGAGAAAATTACAGCGCGTGTAGGGGGCATAAAAAACTGTATCAGCACACGCCAAGCGGGATATAGAAGAAAAAACGTCGCTTATTGTAGAAAACTAGCCTTTCGAGTGCTGATGGTTTACGCCCATTTATAGACATAATACCGGGTACCAAGTATGTCATAAGCTTTGCTATGAGATCGACTGCAAAGTATCATAATACCACGTACCGCTATACGGTAAGCTTTCTGAGGCATGATATGTATATACTGGTTTATACTACCGCACTGTCGTCATTCTCAATTGCTCGAGACAACACAAAACACCACCCACAGCACCGAAAAACAAGCATGCCGGCTGGCCAAGCATCCTGACACCGCCATCGACTCGCACCCGACCGCGCACAAACGCCCAATGTCCGGCGCACCTTGTCCAAAGCCCGCTCGTCGAAGCCGAAGCCGTTGAGGGGCTTGTCATCGGGGGTCTTGTACCACCGGAACCACTCCCGGATGCCGGAGACGTACCCCGGCAGGTGCTTCTCGACGTCCGCGATGTCGTTGAGGTCCTTGGCCAACGGGTCATCCACGTCGATGGCGATCACCTGGAGGCAAACATGTAGCGGTAGTAGTTCTTCAGGCGCCGGCAATGGGGGTAGACAAGGCCACTCACAACACCAATACTCACCGAGACCATTAGTTTGGAAACATTATAGTGTAGAAGGCAAAGACAAGGCTAAATAAAACTAGTTAGTACTGGTAGAGACAAGGCACACCGTATACAAGGGTGAGCCCTGAGCGTTGAGTTGGAGAGCGATTCGCCCAAGACAGCTACGTATCGCTACGAGCTGGTCCAGCCGTAAAAACGATTGTCGTCCTATCGGCATTTTCGCAATCGTTTGGAAACACTAGGACTTCAAATTTTACAGCAGTGTTCCCAGGCCTGCAGCGCATATGCAAACGTTAGAATTTTTCGAATCCGAGTTGTTTTCGTCGAGAAACATCATGTCGAGTAAATCCCGACACTTACGGGGGTGTCTCGATACTAAATTCGGTACGAAAGTCCGAAACAGACGGACAGCGGATGAGGCTGATTCTTGGTGTGAAGATGCCTCGAGGCATGACAAGACGATCGATATCCTCACCATCCCCTAATTCGTTGTATATCAGGAGATATGACGTGTCTAGTGTTTACAATACAAACTTAAGATGTTATGATGTTTGACACGAAATCTGGATTTCCCAACCCAAATTATCGATTTTTTCCATTTTGTTTTCAACACGTGATTTGCATCGTTATCGTCTACAGCTTCAAAGAGGGTCAAGGTTGATTTTTGTTTTGTTTCCTCACTTAATGGCGAAAACGTGATCCGGACTTTTGTTCAAACGACCATAAAATCCCGCCATCGAAAAACAAAAAACTTGACCCTCTTTGAATCGTTCGGTTGTACTCTAAGGGAGCTCCATACAAAATTTCAGGTCGAAACTCGAAACATTGCGTTGGGAAAAAGCTGGACAATACACCATAATCCTCTCGGCCGGACCAGCTCGTAGCATTCCGAGTGCTCTGAAAACAGAGAGCCAAACACGCAACTTGCTGAACGGAGCACCGAACAACCGCGTTTCGAACGGAACTAGTGTGGTGCTTGTGGTTGTCGATTATCAATGAATGGTACATACAGCAGTGCAGTGCCTCTGCACCCGAGTAGGGGACTTCTTCGGTCGAATCGTGAGGACACTTCGGAACCAACACCGCCAGTTGTACAAAGTGACGCACTGCAGGAAAAAAGCTGAAAGAGATGCGCTGTCATCCCCACATGCGAGTATCGCTGACAAGCGACTGCCAAACAGCCAGCAGCGGCATCACTACCTTCAGCAGTAGTAGTCTTACCACAAGCAAAGGAGCATAGAGCTCTTGCAGCAGCACATTTTTCGAGGTCAAAAGAGCTACGGAACAAAGCACGCACCCACATCATACCGGAAAAACGCTCTTACCTTCCAGTCGAGCTCGCCGTCATCAATCATGGCGAGGCACCCCAGAGGCTTGATGGCCTTCACGGACCTGGGATATAAACGACAAAAAAGAGCAGTGAGAATACCACCGACAGCGTCAGAAAGCGCAAAATGTAACGATCTGGAGACATTAAGCTCGGATAGTCGACCAGTATCGCTGATTTTTCAGGCTGTTCCTCAATCTTCCGTGCCGCACTCGTTTGTACTCGTGGTATATATTCGATACTCAGCCGCGGTTCTGTACAACGATGCAAACCTTTCTAGATAAAGGAGCTGGAAACGCCTCCTTGTACTGTAGCTACCGAGAGAGGGGACGGAGGCGGATATTATCATGTAGTCGCTTCAAAAACGAGCCGCCAGTTTTCCGTATCGAGGTAATGTACGTCTCGTTCTTCGGGAGGGTAATGATTCGTAATGATCTTAACGCGAAAGGTGCCCCCCCCCCCCAGCATATAAATACTACAGCATCTGCATCTTGCATAACGCCAACCCACAACCACGCTATACACCCATAAACCATCCCCCATCCCCATCAAGGACCAAGCACGCACCATGTGTTTGTGCGGCAGGATACATACATGAATAAAAAAAACAGGTGAAAAACGTCGTGTACCGTGCGTGTTACGTGTAGTTTGTAACGCTCACCCAGAAGCCAATTTAGCCGATCCGATCTCCACGACGTCGACCGGGTCACCGTCTCCGAAGACGCCAAGCTAAAAATAATCGCAGCCGAAAGCAGGGGAAACGCGCGAATGCGGGCCGGGTTGGTTAGGGGGGTATTTTTTTTTGCAGGTACAGACGTCAAGCGAATGGACACTGGCTGGCTCTTGCGATACCTTGGGGAATCACGAATTGCGCCACCTGTCTCCATAGGCACCTTTGCGGCATCTAGAGAATCGTGAAAACAAAACAATCTCGGCATGAGGCGAGCAGGATACTGTAACGGGAGACCATATTAAATAGGACCAAATATTGTTGGTAAAAATAGTTAAATGTATAGGTTTTTATGTCTACCGCAGGTCCTATTTACTATGGCCCCCTGTAATAGTGCTGTAGTGCTGCATACGTATCGCATCGATGCGACATTCGATGTATCGTAGTATCGAACGCATTTTGGCTTCCATTCCCTGGCATCTGGCATCATCCCCGTATGTTTTTTTTTTTACGCCGATAATTCATTGATTTTTTTTAACGCATCCACTATCGAAACCGTTATCATATCGATTGGAATTTGCGTGTATCGATATCGACACGAACTCGGTTATCGTTCAATATCCAATACCATACAGTACGTACCACCAGGTATGTACGAACCACAATATATGTATACGTACCAGGTATTTGTTTCGCCGCACCAGCCAACAATTATTGCAACGGCGGGTGCAGTCCAACCGTCTAACCACGCCAAGATACATATCAGCGGCGTCCTTCGTAATTCCCGCCGCCGTGGCCATGTGGTAATGGACCGCCTACACAGCCCAATCGCCCGTGACAGCAGTTTCATACCATGGAACTGTCAACACAGCAAAAATAGTGATTGACGAATCGTCCAAATTCGGCGGAAAGGAAACGATGCAACTCCCCTCCGAGCAGACGAGCGAGCACGCAAAAACTTAACGACGGATGCTATGTACAGAATGCGGGTATAATACGACAGCCGTACGGTAGCAAACGTAGGGGCCTCCATACGTACAGGTCAGGAGCACAACCGATGCACACAACACTTGGCGCAGGACGGGCATTTTGGCTCGGATACTTCCGTTCCATGGTCACCACGACGACTACTGCATACTATCATCAAGTTATATAATATTTCATAACACAACCCCCCCCCCCCCCCCCCGAGGGAGAATTTCGGAGCCGATTTTCTCCAAAACCTGCCTTAGAAGGGCCATGCCTTAGAGGGGCACACACAAAGAAAATGGTGGCGTTGGAAATATTAAATTTGTCGAGATTTTTCCGTAGACGCGCCGCTCGGCATACAAACACACTCTCTGCATTGTCGAGAATACCAGCTGAAAAATACCAAAATATCACATTCAGCCGAGGGCTAAGGGTTAGTTATCTTACTAATAGTATGCTAATAGCATCACACGTGTGATACGGCATATAAACAGACGGGGGGCGGGCGGGGGCTGTATTCATTATTCATAACCGATAATAAATAAAACCAACGGACCTACATCATGGCGGTGTCTTATGACCAATAGACCTGGGGGGGGGGGGGGTCGCATTACGAGCGGTATTTTACCTCAGGGTGCTTGACGGTCGGGTCCTCCCACGTTTGGGGGATGTACCCGTAGTTCCAGAAGATAGGGCCGTGGTAGAACCTCAGCTTGCCCTTCTTCGTGTCCTGGAAAACAAAGCCCATTACAGCAGCACGAATATACGTAGTGAGTGAGTGAGTGAGTGAGTGAGTGAGTGAGTGAGTGATGAGCACGAACGACAACATACCTCGTATATATGCATATTTCGAAGTATATATCTTATCTATCTGGCGGGTGGTTGCTTGAAGCTGCGAACAGTACCACTTGAACGCCAGCAGCACACTACACAAAAAAAAAAAAATGAGAGCGCGTTACTGAAGCTGGCAAGGGCGGAGAAGCTGCTCGTATTATTTACACCCGAGATTGATATTTTGGAGGGCGTCAAGGTTTCCTGTGTCCTAAATATACTAGTTTTAGTGTAGGAGGCGGTCACACAAGGGTCTCCCTATTTATAGCATATTTGACGGTACGGCAGTAGGTATCAATAGGTGCTCTATCCTAGAGTAGTAGTGTTGTTTCATAGCCTATTAATGTTTGAAGGCAGGTATTAATGGGCACTCTCGCCTACTATTAATAACAGCATTTGAAGACAGGTCGTAGTGCTATCGTGTGCTCAGACATTTTTTTTCGTTTTTTTCGTAGGAATCGCCACCCCGTCCGCGTGTTCGGACCCCGAGAAAAAACAACGAGCGGTTGCTTGTACCCCGCCTAAGTACAGCACTACCGGCCCTCTACGTAACGACATTGGGATACTGCCCCAGAGGCTAGATGTCTTATGTGAGCAAGGGTGTGTTCCACACTAACTTGAAGTACAATCGCCCCCGAGTTTCATACTTCCCCGCAAATCTTACGTACGTACTCGTAGTGGGATACTTTTTTCAGTAGTAAAAGATAAGACCAAATCGGACGTAAGACCACGTACGTAGTAAATTGGCTTGCCACGTAGTGGTCTTAACCCCTTAAGAACCGATCTTACGTTTTTGAGGACAAACTACTTGAAATTAGTGTGGGATACGTTTTGCAGTTCTGAAAGGGTTAAAACGGGTGCACCACTATTCATAATAAATACTGCAATCAGATAACGAGCGGGGGGCATACATGTAAAAGGACCTATTGTAGTGCCCTTGCCGGGCGGTCTCTAACGAGAGGGCTGGAAGTGATATCGTATATCTGGTATACCACTACCACTCTGGTCGGAAATATAAGGACCACTTGGTCTTCATATTAACTTTTAAACGCTCCTTATATTTCCGTACAATAGTGGTACACGTTTTGTACAGACCTGGGCGATGGGGTTGCTCGGCTCGTCCGTGGCGATCTCCATCTTCGCCAAGGAGCTTCACGGTCACGTTCACATAGGCAAGGCAACGCGAGGAGAGGAGGGGGAGAGCCAAAAAGTGGTGTGGAGTTCAACACAAGGAGGATACAGACGCGAGTCGACGAGGGAAGAAAGGGCTCAAGTCTTCTCGCGATAAAAAAAAGCAAGGCGAAGAAACCGTAGTGGGGAGGGGGGGAGGAGAGCCTGCTGTGTGACCCCGGATCTAAGAGAGAAAAGAAGGGCGAAGATGATAAACGGGATGGAATAAAATAAAATAAAGTAAAATAAAATAAGAGGTGTACAGCAGTAGGACACACTAGTTACAGTAAACATCAGTGGTTACAGTAATGCACAACAGCAGTATCACTACTACTGTTTGTAACAAAACATAGTCCACACTGGTGTAATAACTGTCTACCGGGACACTGGCTGTTGCGTTGCAGCACTCAAACGTTAAATCATGACTCGGTTCGTGTATTGTTTGCTGAGTCGCAGTCACGTTCTCACAGGCTTAGTATTATCGAGCAGGGGAGACTTAGCTTCGGCAGCATTAGTACACTTGCCAAGCTCGGCTCTCGATAACGATAAGACGGGACGGTACTTTGCACAAGCAGTCCGTTATACTGCAAATGATGCAGTAAAACAGGCGGGGACTCCTACATCAACCACAAGGGCGCGGATCTCGTATCCGCGTACGCAACGAGGTTCCGCACCATAGTGTCGCAGTTCCAAGTAGCCGTCCATCGTGTCGACGACAACTGGACGACGTGGGACGCGATGACTGGTGCTTTGTGGCAGCAGCGACTCAAACCGAGCGTCCGTTGCAACTGTAGACAACTGACGCTCGGCTCGAGCCCCTGCTGCCACAAAGCAGCAGTGATCGCGTTCCACGTCGACACGATCGATGGCGGCTTGGGACTGCGAGATAATGGTGCAGTAACCAATTACGTGCACTGATACAACCATTATGTACAAAGGCACCAACTCCGCAGGAGAAAGAAAACGAGTAACGAGCAAACCAAAGGAAGGCTTGATCGCTCCACAAAAAAACGCGCACCCAATAACAGAGAGCGCTCGCTGCCTATGCGAGCGTGCGCACGTACTCGTCTCCATATAGCCTTGGACGACGCGCCTGCTACGTATATACCTGGCACGTACTCCGCGTGTGCACCAGCCGCATCTCATGCCCATTTTTTTTGTTTCTTTTTTTCTTCGTCCCTTTGATTTTCTTCGCCCTTCTTTTCTCTCTCCTTCCCAGTCGTAACTCAGATCTGGGGTCACAAAGTAGGTTCCTCTCCCTCCCCCTCCACTACGGTTCGTGCCTTGCATTTTTTATCGCGAGCAAGACTTCAGTCCTTTCTTCCCTCGTCGGCTTGCATCGAATTGTGACATTGTAACAAAAAACCAGAAACTCACTACTTCGGGATCTCGCAGACGTAGTTGTAGGTGTCCGGTGCGCCCGCCTTGAGCGGGATGTCGTGCCAAGGGGAAAGCTCCTTCCCGCCCTGGGACACACAACAAGCACGTACCGGTAACACACAGCAAGGACAGACAAGACAAGTGCGGGATAATTCGATTATTCGCGCAAGCAACGGAGGGGAGATATTGTATCTGAAAAAAATGAAAAAAAAAACCAGCTGTGAGATCGAGGATCTCGTCGAAACTCATCTTTGCTTCATAGCTGAGTGTGATACTTCGTATAACTCATATTTGCTATTAATAGCTGAGTGTGATACTTCGTATATACCTGGTAGTCAGCAGGAAAGTAACTTTCGTCGTCTTTTTCACGAAATCATGTTTTCGCAGGCGAAGGACCGTGGGAAAATTCCGCAGGTCTACACTTATCACCCACCCCGCTCCTGCTCGGCACCCTGATTGATCCCAGCCGGACCAGAGCCCTCCAAATTGTCCCTAGGCATGTCATACGAAGTACTGGTATCTATTTAGCGCCCTACTTTCATGAAACCAACAAATAGGAATAAGCTTGCCGGTATCGCTCCGATACACATTCTTTCTTCGTGCCGCGGTCAAGGGAAAGAGGTGGTGTGGGAGATCCCGACGGATATCGCCCACCGGCCGTAGCCTCGCACCGGAAAGATACACGTGTGTACGGTACACGTCATAGGTGCAAGATGCGGGAGCAGTGCGCGGACCGCCGAGACAGATAAATGAGGGGAACACCACGTTGCCGCTAACACGGTCGACCAAAACCCACGAAAATCACTTTCAAGTTCGAGCGAGCATTGTCTTGATTGTTTCCATGTTACATATATATACCACGCTGTCCCTAAATATAAGCACATTTTATACATTGGTGTTCAATCAAAACGGCGCTTATACTTACGTACAGAGTGGTATACTTCATATTGTATACGAGGTACGAGCTGGGCCAGCCGTAAAGCGGATAAAGCTTTGTTGAGTCGGATCTCGTGAAACACTGCAAATTAGGCTACAAAAATTGGGGACACTAACTTTGACACACCACTGCTGATGCAAAAAAAAATCGTATATGAAAATTTCTATACTTTTTATTTTCCCGACTCAATCTCGCTGATATATCTGCGAAAACTCAAAAACACCAACTTTTTGACACAAAATTCGTATAAAAGTCGTCGTTTTCGATCTCTATGGAACTTGGTGGAGACAGTGCTGAAGACACACAGAGAAGAGCAATGAAAGTCTCGTTGCCCAATTCGCCACCCATCAAGAGATATTACCAAAACTCGATTTCCATACATTAGTCAAGTCATTACGAAAAAAATGGCATTTCTGCGATGCCCCGCTCAATTTTGAATATTTTGCATTGAGTTTTTAACCCCGGATTTGAATCGCACGTTCAAAGGCATTCACCTTCGGCCCTATTTATTTTTTTGTTTTTTTAACTAGTTTTGGTCGCATTTGTGTTTTTTCGGGTTTTTGGATCGGTCATATCTCCTGGAAAAAATAAAATAATGCATAGGGCCGACGGTCAACCTGTTGACGAGTGCATGAACTACACCGTGTCGAAAAATCAAGTCCAAATTAGAAAAAATGATGGGGGCATGGCCAATCCGACGTTTAAACCATGTTATGGCTGGCCCAGCTCGTATATATTGCGAGTGACGAGAGCTTGACGTTGTCCTCAAGGATACCGTATAGAACACAAAACGCGCAAGATAGTATACCTTCTCGAATAAGTTTCCAATAATTTTCCACTAATTTTCTACGCTGATTATATCTCGACAACAGGGAGGGTACAAACGCCGAGCGATGTGTCTACATGGAAATATGACATATTTGCAACGCCGCCAATTCCGTTGTGTGTGCCCCTCGCAAGGCAATTATTGGGGGAAAATCGGCTCCGAAATTCGTCCCAGGCGGTGTATTATCTTGATTACAAAATGCGGTGTTATTGCCAACGAGCCGTTCTGCCGTTCTGGTTTCGTTCCAACTGGGGCACCAGATCGATTTCGGGTCAAGCGATCAGTCCGCCTTTCTCTTTTCAGAGACCGCCTCTAATATCACTCTTCACGCCGTTCGTGTGCCCAACACACACCGGAGACCGGATACCGGACACCAAGCATAAACTGCTCCACAGCAGCAGTGCAAAAACACAGAAATAATAATAAAAAAATCGGCTCCAAAATACAGAACGCGACAGAATCTGATAATTAATAATTCGAGACTGAATATTTTGGAAAACAAAATAAGCATGCGACCTCTTTGTACTGAAAATAGTGTGAAACACAACCAGGTCTTACATAAGAATCCCAGTCTGGCCAAAAATAAGAGATTCTTGACATCTGTCGCGTACTATAGAATCAGTCGTACAGCACGTCATAACTGTTGTAAAGGGGCTCAGTCATTCATCTTCGGGGTTGATGAAAAACTAGAAAATATATCTCCGCGACGGAGCTTTCGTCGAGTGATCTCCAGGAGAGAGCCAGCTACGATGGGATGAGCGAGTTTTATCTTTTCAACACAAGCGACATCTATAGCGTGGGGGCAGCAAGACCAGCCTCTGCCTTGCCTGGTTGAAGAACGCGCGGTAGTCCATGGTGTTTTCCTCGCCCTTAACCTTCAGCTCGTACCCCTCCGTCTGGGAACAAACACAGGAAAACAAAAACAAACGAAAACAAACGGTGAAAAAAAACGGGGGGGGGGGAAACGCGGGGCAGAGTAGGGACGAAGTACCGGTCGGCATGATGTTACATAAATAAATCAAGTACAAATACTCGTGTTGTACTATACGTCAGCTGTGAGTTCCACCGACCGAGTACGGCACCGGTCATCGGTACGCAGGTTTGCACGCGGCGTACTACCGTACAGCAGGCCAGATAGCACAGCACACAGCAAACAGCACACAGCACGATCACACCCTCTGGGATGATTTTTCCGAGGTAATTTTTTTCCAAAGCAATGTGCGGCAGGCACACAATGACGAAACCGGCGGCCTTGGAAAGGACCTCGTCCAAATGTTTCCATAGAGGCGCCACAAACTGCTCGGTGTTTGCACTCTTCTTCCCTCCCTCTTATCGAGAAAATCAGATCGAAAAAACCCCGTCCGAATCGGTGTGCTATCTTGAGTCTTACACTAATGTGTACCTGGTATAAGTATACCAGTCTGTCCCGATACATAAGCACCGTTTTTAATGAATACTAATGTGTAAAATGTGCTTATATTTCGGGACAGCGTGGTATTAAAGTATTAATTACATCGGCCGCACTTTTCGTACCACTCTGGCTGGGAATATAAATACCGTTTTATAGTCACACCAGAGCCCAAACGGACATTATAATACCGGCCACCGTGGTGCGTGATACCATACAGTATGTCCCACGAGAGACTTCTGACGCATGGTATCGTGTACGTATACCATGCTCGTGCTCTCGTCCGTCCGCTGCGCCAACAACGATCGATCGAGATGAGACGCGACCGCCATGACAAGAAACGTGACCAACCAATCGTGTACCGGGTGTTGGGGTTCGTCGGTCTTGTCGAGGGGGAAGTTCATGTCCAGATCATCAGGGAAGACCCGGCAGTATATCATCTTAAGCTTCTCGCTCAACGCGGGACAAGAAAAACTGCAGCAGTCAGCAGTGCTTGCTGGAGAAAACATGTGTATCCGTGGTGCGTAGGGCAGTCTCTTCTCCGTCCGCGAGCTTGCTGTTGTACTGCTGTTGTACTGATGTACTGCTGCTGTTGTTGTGCTGGTGTTGCTGAGCGAGAGATGCTGAGGCCACGCGATGCGCCTGAAACGAAGCTACCAGAGTTTGGACCGCCAGAATGTACAGCAATATTATGCTATTGGTGCCAGCTGTGTACTTGGTATGAAGGCCAGAAAAAATAGTGAGCCAGCCAGCCCATCTCGTCTGTATATGCTGGCGGCTACGCAACGGTAGGTGCGGCGTTATCCGAGATCTTTTTTTTTTTTTTTTTCTCACTTCAAGCTACGTACGCATAATACTTGGAATGGAACACAATAATTCATCGAGCTGTTTATGATCGTACCTGCGTGCTGCCTGCGGGACAACGACACGGCCGTCCGCGGTATAATACAAGGTATGCATACGCACGGCTTCGGCTGTACCTTCTTTCATGTACACCATGCCTGGTACACAGGCTATAATATACCTGGTACAATATTGCGCCACGTATACTACTATTATACATACTGGTATATATGGTGTGTAGATAGAAGTAAAAATGTAAAATACCAAAATAACCCGCATGTACGTGCGGCTAAACGAGTTACAGTAGTAGTACAAACTTCAAGTAACTACCCGTATAACACGTGTGCTTATTATACCTTTATTCGGATTTCGTGCTTTTATATATCATACTATTAATACCCGCAATCGTACACATGATATGACATGACAAAAAACGACATACCCCAGGCACGACACAATGAGGGGGACTTGAAACAAAAAACGACGATGATAGTATACTGAGTACATATATAGTACCGTCAGATTCTCCGACTAGACCACCCTTCTTTGTAAGTGTGTTTCGACATGTGTTTCAATCCCATTTATTATTAATATCAGGTATCTTCTTTTTCGCCACCTCCCAGTTGTAACCCAGACCCGGGGTCTCATAGTAGGCTCTTCTCCCCCCTCCTCTCCACTGCGGTCATGCCTTGCACTGCTGTTATCGCGAGAAGGGTTTACGAGTAGCACTTTCTTCCCTCGTCGACTCGCGTCGGCTTGCGCCTATTATGAGCAGGGAGTTGATTGAGTCAATCAGGTAAGATGCGTATATTATTCGTCTATTTTATAGACTAGACTGGGTGTGCTGGATGTGGACGTGGTATGTAGAAAAAACGGTTTAATTTGAAGGAACACACCCAAGCCCGAAAACTAAAAACGTGTACGAGTACTCGTATGATATATACCTGGTACAGCAGTACCTGGTATGATATATACGTATAAATTATACGTACAAAGAAAGACGTCCATCATTGAAGTTGTAAATGTTGAAGTTATATTCAGTGACATGGACACCCTCGCCATCAGCTTCTGTAGCAGCAACACCAGGCATGAACCTATCAGGGCTACAAGTAGTTGCTGTACTCCTACTCCTATACATACTATGTCGCGGCATGCTGCAGCTTATCGATGTACCACACCAACCAAGCGGATGCACGAAAAAAAAAAACACCTCTTTTGTCACTGGTGATCAGGTCAAAGCGTAGGAGCACTCGTGGTCAGGTCGAGTATACGAGCGGGTCGTCAGTTCCCTTCGAACGACCTCCGCGAAAACAAGCAGGAGGCGGAGGGACGGTTAGCATCTGTCAGGTATGAAATATCTATCGTACATATATATGTACGTACAGACTGTAGTATTCTTACTTATCAATTTTTGTATGGGAGGCGGGGCGATGCGGCAAGAATTGGGAGTAGCTCAACAGCATATTCGGGAGAATGGTTGGTCACAGCCTGTGTACCAGACAAGCAGAATAAAACCCGAAGCCTCAGCCAATCAGATTCAAGCAACCAATGGCTATAGCGTTAACCCCTCTGTCTCGTGCACCGTGTGTGTCAAACGTATTAATGTCGAATAAAGTGGTAAGCTCTCTACGGCAGGCAGGCTCTATCGGAGGGAGGGCTCTACAGCAAGAATGAGCCAGCAAAAACCCAAAGGCCAAGAGCCAAGAAGGTATACTACTGTATCGTAGAACACTCTGTCCAAGAATATAAGGTGCGTTTCACGTTCACATCAAAGTCTAAACGCACATTACATTTCCGGCCAATTCAGCCGGAGCGATAAAAAGGTAACAACAATAATTTCCCCGCGAATGTGCCCGACGAGGAAGTCAACAAGCCCACCACGATCCATCAACAGCAAAGTCCCCGCAGGATTCGATTTATATTTGTTCATGTTGCCCACCGTCGTCAGCAGATAACCATACACAGGAATCAACCATGGTATGCCGTACCGTAAGGAGGCGGGCTATCACACAGGGGTGGGTGCGTGAGATCGTTTTTCGGCGCTCATTTTTTCGGCAAGGCTAAGGGTGCTAAAAGTCGACCATTATATTCTATTTTCGGATGGCTCTGGGCCGGAACTTTCCGAAAACACCTTACTTAACCCTTTAGGAACTACAGTCCCGATGTGGGGACAAAACACTTGGAATTAGACTAAAACATTGGTTTCCGTGCAGTGCAGTACTACTAACAGGGTTAACCTTTCTGCGCTGTCGAGGAAACGAGCGCCGATAAACGATACGAGTATGCAAGCACCCCTGTTCGATATATACCGGTATACAGCAGTATACCTGTGTGCGACATAATAACCCGCATTCACACGGTACTGCCGAGACGTATCATACGCATACAGTACAAGACACCTGATAAGAAACAGACAAATAAGAAAGCCAGGCGGAGATTTAGGGGAAAATACTAGATTCGGGAGTCGTTGTCTAGATGATAGTGTGCTGAGATTTGGAGGAAAATAAGAAATTCGGGAGTCGTTGTCTAGAAGATAGTGTGCTGAAATTAAAAGGACAATAAAAAATTCGGGAGTCGTTGGCTTGAAGATAGTGTTGAAAGCACCCTCTCTCAGATAAGAAATCCAGCCTGGACCAGATTTCCTGTTTCTTATTAGGTGTCCTTTTAATGTAGTCAAGAAGAGTGCTGTCGTCGACAAGCTGGGCCATGCTATAAAGAAGAACACGAGGGGAGTAACCTTGTCTGGAAAGAGAAAAAAAAGTCGAGGGGGATCGCAAGCGAGGAAAGGGAGGAGCCCATCATGCCACATCGCATCAACATCGCGCGGGGCGACGCGAACGGCGAATGCGACGCAGCGTTTGGTGACTGATTCACTGATTGGCCCACAAGCAGCAGAGAGCTGCAAGTCCGAGGCGGCGGAGAATAGAGAGCAACATGAGTGAGTACTCGTACGGCTCCGTAGAACTTGCACGTACGTGCGAGTCTAACGAATCTGCACGTACATTCAATACGGTTATATGTATAGCAGGAGTTGTTATAGATATGTATGGCCTACATGGGTACCAAATGGGATCGAGGTGCCAGGTGGGCCTCCGGCGGCTCCTGCGGAGGGCTGATTATATTTCTGCACCTTGTGGGTGGGAGCAGGGTGCCAAATGGGATCATATCCGGGTGGAAGCAAGGGTAAAAGATGGTGCAAAAGTACGTGCAGTTCTAACAGCCCACAGCACGTACGTGCAATTATACGGCTGGTGGTACTCGTACGAGAATATACAACAAAGTGTAGACATGAAAAACAGTTCGAGAACAAGGGCGTTGCTTTCTTGGACGGTTTACCACTCTGGCACGAAAAACAAGGACCGTTTTCCCAGTATTATCTAATACAAAGGTTCCTTATATTTCGGGACAGGGTGGTTCAGTACAAAGGTCCACGAATAAGAAAGAGCCTTATATGGGTTTTAGACGTGGCTCCCACACTTATACTGACTGAAATAAGATGAAACAAGGCAAGGAACAAAAGGCTCACGTTTTGGACGCAGTAAATAAACCGCCCCTATGTACGAACGTGAGCTCGTTTTTTGGGGATCCAGACAAGCAAGAGCAACGTACAGGCCGAGTTGCTGTAAGAAATGCACCAGGTGAGGATTGGGTGATGGATGAGGCACACACATACACAACACTTTTTTCTTTGTGTTGCTGGTTTTTCTATGTTTATACCTTCTAGAAGTATGATAGAAGCATCGAAGGTGGGACATTCTGCAAGCTACGTGCGTAGTCGGTTGCTGGTGGCCGCCGGCGGCAGTCTGCGTTTCGGCTGCCAGCACCCCGCACCGCGGAAAATTCCAAGAAGGGGACGCCCTTTCAGAACAACCGCCACCACTAAAAAACCACCTGCACGAAGTACGAGTATACGTGTAAGAAAATCGCGTCTCAACAACTTCAGTGAGTACAAAACCAGATATAGGAAAGTGGTGTGGCCTTGGACCAGCAATATGAGTCTGGTGCTCACTCCAAAGAAGCGTTTCTTGTTGGTGCACCTTCGCAGCTATATGGGGCTACGTAGGCGGGCGAGAAGCAAAAACGCCTGGTCTTGGCTACAATCGCCTGGTAGGATGCTTTCAGGGCTCTCGGACAAACGAAAATAACGCCAGACAACTTTTTCAAAAACCGAGATTGGCACAGCTGTGAGTCGGCACGACTTAAGCCAGCAACTATTATACTGTTATACTAGGTAGTTAATAGTCAGACTAATAACTATAGTAGTATGTAGTTGTTTCCCGGAGGTGCCGACTATCCGACTTAATGGGTTTCCATACTTGCAGGAGGGATTGTTCAATGCAGTTTCCATCTTGATATTGTTTGGGCGGGGCCCTCTCTCGGCCGGGGAGGGCTGATTTTGGTTCTCAGTTCGCTGGTCTTAAGTCGACAAGTCGGCTGCAGGGCCATCAGTTGGCTTCGCCAGTCAGTTGGCTAACGGCACCTACCGACTAGTTATTAGTCGTGAAATAGTGCCCACTCACAGCCCTATAATAGGAGATTGGTGTATAGGGCTATAAGAGTTGGCTGCCCTTTACACTAGTGATGTTGGCAAAACAAGCCCACTATCTGAAACCGTGTAACTGTACTTAGTCTCTTATCAATAAAAAACACACGTCGAGCCCAAAAAAACGCGCCAATCAGATACAACCGCAGATTCCCGCACGCAACTTACTCTAATGTCTAGCCAACTAATGCCAACTAACAACTAGTCGGCGACTAACAATGAGACTAACTCACAACCCAAAGCAAGACATTTTGAGTTTCGTCAATACGGCCTACCGTAACCATACAAAACCCACGTATTCACCCTCAGGACCGCTGCACATATGTGTGAGTATAACGTATCAATAACACGCACGCAGAAAAAATGCTACATGTCCTTCGTGGAAGTTCCACGCAACATGCTCACGGTGTTTCGTCGGTACGCTATTGCACATCCAGCTTGCTGTTGTCTCGAGCGCCAACAAGTGGGAAATATCAGGGTGGGCCTAATTGACAAGGCCATCGACGATGCCCATTAAGTCCTCCTCCATTAGGTGATTAATGTTCCGGGGCGCTTGGGCCACGGGCATGTTGTAAGACAGTACCTTACAGCGGTCCTCCTGTACCATAGTGTCGTCGGCTGTTTTCGGTATATTTCTGGCGAAAACCATGGACAAGGTGTCAAGGAGTGCAGTTCATATCATACCACGATGATCACAGTTTCCACAAGAGAAGAACGTCATCGACTATCCAGAGCATACCCTCAGCTGCATATACACGATTGATTGTACATGTACGTACGATATTATACGTTCGTCGAGATATCTGTGTCCCCTCGATAATGCGCACAAGAGCACATAGGCAAGTCTACATACGTAGTCGTGGTTGGAGTTCATTCGACACTCCTCACCCAGCATCAAAGATTCGACTACTGCAAGTATTGAGGTCGCGCGCTAATTTCCCCCCAATTACTAGTAGTATTACCTCGGCATGCCACCGATCGCGTTGCCCCCCTGCCCCCCCTGTTGGTACTGACACTGGCGTCTAGTTTCCCCGCCTTTATCAATAGGACACGATCGAACCGGCCTCCAACGGCATTTCAGTACATCAAAGGCTGAGCTGTCCCGAACCCCACCCGCACCCCACACCAGCGCTGGCTTAGTAAGAGTCTGGCCAAGATGCTGCAGCGCGAATTTTCCAACATGGATAAACCTTGAGCTGTTTTTTACCTCAGGACACTCAATATCACGTTTTCCCCTCTCGCAAACACGAACGATAAGGTGCGTTGGAGAGTAAATCTTGTTTGTTGCCATGCCGTATTTTTTCTGTGGTATACTTGCAGCCATCGCAAACCCTAAACGTGGTGAACGCCGCTCACTGTTACCTGGTATGTCCTTATCACCCGTGTGGTAACACATCACACCCCCTGGGAGGAATTTCTGAGCCGAGTTTTTCGATAGCAAGAGCGGCACACACACAACAAAAAACGGCTTCTTTGGAAATATCTCGTTTAGATATTTTCCATATATGAAGAGGCAACGCTCGGCGTTTCAATCTTCTCAATTGTCGAGAAAATCAGCGTCGAAATGCGTCCCAGCGGGTGTTTTATCTTGATCACAGTATACCGTAGTCGCAATCACAGTCTTGGGACCGCAGAGTTTTGTGTCTCTCTATATAAGGGTTTTAGTCAGGACGGACACTTGGGTGCTATTAATAGTTGTTGGATATCGTATCGAAATTTTCATTATATCGAACTATCGATATATCGCATATATCGAACTATCGTATATATCGAACTATCGTATATATCGAACTATCGGTATATCGTACATATATATCGCACGTGTTTTCCCCTCAACCCCCTGACATCCCCCGTGTTTTTTTTTTGCAGATACTGAACGAAAGCTCCGATGTATGATACCAGGTATCACATTGTATCGATTATTGTTTGGTTTATCGGTATCGTATCCAACTCAATTCCGATATCGATATCAACACGACTGGCTGTACTGATGTCGCTGGGTACACCTAACCGTTTCAAGACTTGAGGGTTCGACAGCGTTTTCCGCGGTCTGCCTTGTATGCATGCACAGTAAGGGTATGGGTAAGCGGCGATGCGGCAACACATGGCAAGTGAAGCGGTTCAAGAGCTCCAAAAAACAAAGACGCCGATGCCACGAAGCCTCCGCAGGGTGAAGGTGGAGCAGTTGCAGAATGCCGGTATATTCAACAGCGACGACGGCACCACGTCTAGGATCGCTTCCCCGCTGACCAAGTTCAGGCCATCTTGAAAAAATGACCAACATGCTAAAATAAGGTGAGAACCTTTGCTGGTTCGCGCCAGGGGGCGGCAGCTACACTGCAATTTTCGCGTGGGTGCAACGTGACACGTTGATACCCGCTACATGTGTAAATACATTTTCCACGCATTTCTCTCCTCTCATTTGATCCGAAGGAACCAAATAAAGTTGAACGGTGCTCAAGCGTTTCAGAGAGCGTTTGGTTTCTTTACTCTCAACGTCGGCGTTGCTCCAGCAACTCTCCTCTCATGAACACTAGCAACCCGCTAATATCGTTCGTTCATCGCTTGTTGGCTTTTCGTTCCACGCGCAGCTTCCAAAGGGATACAAAATGGGATGACCGATGTCAGCACATAACATGTACGTATCATACGTGTTGGCGCGACTGCTGTGGCGACTCCCGATCACTCGACCTGCAACTGGTGGCGCAGTCCGAGCTGTGGATGCTCCTGTCTCCAGCACGAGTGTTTACCCAGCTTGCCCAGCTAGGACAACATTATTGATGGCCCACACTAACCCTTCATGAACATATTTATCCCGAGAAATTTCTCAGGCAAAACGGTTGAAAGCCCACACTAACTCTTTACATAATATTCTATCCCAGGAAATTTCCCCGAGAAAAATCCCGGGCGGTCGGGGTTAGGGTCAGGTCAACCATTTTGTCGAAGATGGCCCAACGTCTACACAGCAGCAGCCCTCCCTGTCTCGGCAGGAGTAGGAGTACTTGGAACGCGACTTGCGCGTCGCCGGTCAGGTCGTTTTCTAGAATATAAAGCGTGGCTCACTACGAGACCTGACGTTGGTCGAGATAGTTTTATTTTTTTCAAAATTATAATTCTGGGAGCTGCAGTTTTCGTATTTTGAGAGCTGCAACAAAACTCGTTCCGCGCCAAGTTTCCAAAGCTCAGAAGAGCGAGCAAGCGGCAGCCGCCATCCCAGATACTCTGACAAAGCCCGTCAAGCTGGATGCAGGTGCTGAACGTACGGGGCTTGCTCGAATTTTACGTTTGTCCGGAGGACGTGGATGTCCTCACGTCCCCACGGAAGAGTAGGAAACGGGCGAGAGCCCGTCAGCGACAGTAATGCACACCTCGGTCAGATCCTAGATTCCCAGTCAATGATCTAGGTCGTTGAGGGCAGATAGATCCATGATCTGTATGATCTAGCTCACGTTGCAGGGTGAGAGACTCTGCATAAACTGCATGGTCTAGGACATGATTTCTGGGCTGGCTCTGTACTGTACATATCCTGTGCAGCACCTCAGAATGGCAGGTGAGGATCTAGATGATGTACTGTAGATATCTCTGTAGATTATATATCTGTAGATGACCTATCTGTAGACAATCTAACTGTAGATGATCTATCTGTAGATGATCTATCTGTAGATGAACTGTCTGTCCGACGTGTACAATAGTGACGTTTGATCACAATGCGGTAGATAAGTCCGGCCCGATCAGGAGCTACGAGCTTCCTCCGGGGGAAACAAGAGAAGGCAGAGCAGCACTTCCCGCACGCGATTTTTTGTCCTCGTCTCTAATCCCCTACCGGTATACTCGTAGCTATCCCACAAAAGGGCAAGTGAATGTGTCCATCACAACCTGGCCACCTGTGACTCCCACCAGTCGGCAGGGGTTTGCACGAGAAATCTGCATAAACCGCAAGGGTTCGTAGACCATCCCCACGGCTGTCGCCTGCGCTACCCGAGGCGTCTGCTGTGCCTGTTTGCAGGTGACATCAGCCGTGGGAATGGTTTCAGCCTTTGCATTGGCCGACATTGCTTGCCCCCATTCCTGCCGTCTGGGAGTCACAGGTGCCCAGATCGTAACAGGCAAGTCCAGACGTTTTGGTGAGGTAGCTGCTCGTAGCGGTATATGGGAAGTGAGGGGTGCAGACATAAGAGGGAGTGCGGAAAGTGCAGGCGCTATTACGTACCTGGTACATAATAGTAGGCTTATATTGCAGTGGTCTGGTTGAGTCTTTTTTTCCTCCTTTTTTTTCTCTTCTCTTTCACGCAACTGGATTGCTAGCAGAATAGGTCGTGCCTGTCGTACATGGGCATAGCATTTTCTGCTCTGCTTACTGCATCGCAACGTACTATCTCTGTGTCGAGGTTTTGTGACCACATACCTTGAATCTCTTTAGGATGAAGAATCGGCACGGACACTGGGTGTGCCGGATGTCGACCTGTAGAAAGAACGGTTTTATGTGAAGAACATCACACACACACGCGTGTGTGACCCGTCCTACGAGAGGAGGAACACGCGTAACATTATCTAGCCAAAAACATTCAAGACTGGCGAGGTCCCTAAGCTGAGAAACCCCCCAACGTGGTTGAAAAGCCATTCGTGTTTTGCAATGACGTTCCATGTATACCAGGCTTTTGTGCAATGATATTCGTTGTATGCCATACCAGGCTTTTTGCAATGATATTCGTTGTATACCAGGCCATTGGATTTTTCGTCTGGATTCATTTTTTGCTAAAATTTGGTTTGAGATACGAGAATAGCCTAAGAAAAATTAGGAGCTCTCGTTGCACACGCGCCCTTTATTCTACACTGTACCTGGTATGTATTTGTAGCTATGGTACCACACATGCTACGGTAGAGGTACACAATTGTTTTTTTCGGAGAGGGGTCAGTCACTTGAGGCGCTCTATACTCTATAGCTCACCCAAAACCTTATCTTAACCCTTTTAGAACTCCAGTCCTGTTTTGGGGACAAATTACTTATAATTAGAGTGGTTTGTCCCCATAACGGGACTGCAGTTCTAAAAGGGTTAAGAGGAACTCGAGGTGCTACCCAAAACCTTATCCTAATGGCCGAAGTGAACGATTACAAATCATTCAACACAATAGTGAAGAACCAGACGATGTTACGTCAAGGGGCCCGATCATTTCAGAAAAAAAATCAGCCTAAAAGCGCTACCTCTATTGTAGCAGACGTCTTACGCAGTCCTTCAGAGGATTTGTTCCTGTTTGCTTGACGCGCCGACCCCATTGGATGGCCTCATTGGATGGCCACGTACAGAACGCTTACTTCAATGACTGGAACGCCAACTGTCCAGTGTTACGTACGTATATTCCACATCACATCTCGCAAGATGCAACTGCTGTTATTAATAGTATAGATGTCGACGAAATAACTCCCAACTTTCGTGGGGAACCCTAATTGCACACCGGGTCTGCGAATTAAACTCTGCACACCCAGTTAGGAAATGCTGGTTGTAGTGTACTTTGCTCATTGTTGTGGCCGTTCGGTGGAAACCCTCGATTTTGGTGGATACATTCATTAGGGGTGTGGATTAGGTGCCACGTGGGCCCTGCGGGCGGCTAATTCTATACTCAGGTTCAGTTTGAAGGGCTCGGGTCCTGGTGGGATCAGGGCGGGGTGACATCAGGGTGCCGATCGGCAGCAGGCATACCCGGTTTGCAATTAGGGGACATCGCCACTATTTGGGCGTATCCTTGTGCGTAGCATAGGAACCCCTTGATGTGGTGCATCGTACTGTTTAATGTGTCTACTGAAAAAACACGCTTAACAATTGTAGCATAAACTTTGCCTCCGGCGGGATCCTCCGGAGACACCTTCCCACGGGTCTCCCGCGGCGCCTTCCGTGGGCCCCCTTCCACCAGGGGGGGGGGGGGGTTGTGCATGGTCGTAGTCGTATGACCGTAGGCCCTGGCACCCCTACAAACAATGTCGGGACGGAGCACGTCGGGTTTTCACTGACCAGGCAGACCTTGTTTGCAGCAAGTCCGAAGCACCGTGAGGTGTTTGGCGAGTCGCGTGAAGGGTGAGCTGCGTCCGTCTGAGAACCGCATGTGAGGCGGACTTTCTTGCATGTTTTGTATGGATGACAGCGTCGAATTCGTTTTTTTTTTTTTCGGTTTCTTTGCTCAGCCTGACTTTAGTTGACGAACGTCGGTTAGTTGGTTTGCTCCTCCACCCAACTATTGACTATATAGCCGTGCAGTCCAGCAAAGGCAATGCGCACTTTTGGGGATTCACAAGTATGACTCGGATTTTTCCGGACAAGCGATTCCACAGGATATCCACCATTAGAAATTATGTCCGGACAATAGATCTCCGAGCCTATCCTATCCTCAGATTGGATTTGTCTGGATAATTGAATTCGTATAATATACTCGTAGGGTGTCTTAACCCATTCAGAACTGAAAAAAATGTCCTACACTAATTCCAAGTAGTTTGTCCCCAAAATTGTGGGACCAGTTATTAAGGGGTTAACAGCTGGAACGGCTGTCCTCGGGACAAAACGGTTTCACAGCTGTCCATAAATGTTACTGCTGTGATTGGAAATATCCGGACAAATGACCATTGAGTGGAACTGACGCGAACATTTCATCGGTTATCACAGGATGTCCACCGATATTGCAGAATTCTGAAACTGCCGCCGGCAATTGATTTCCCAGAACGCCTATTTACGTACGAAGGTTATATCATATGTACATACGTAATTGGATTTGTCCCGACAAATAATTTCCTAAAATAGGTTGTTCGCATGTACTTGAAGTATTGGAAGTGTCCGGACACTATTAATACTTGGTTTTTAAGGCTAATCTGTTAAGGTTGCCCACAAGTAGGAGCTGTTTGGACATATATTTCGACCTCTGTCGATCAGTTGGAAATTATCCGCTACCATATTCCATACTCGTACGTAGAGTTCGGACGCTAGTAATACCGTAAAAACAGTTAGTATAGGGCTGTGAGTTCGTTGGACTTCCCGGCTAGTTATTGTAGTTGGCATGATGGTTTTGACGCGCCAGGAGTTGCAGTAGACCTCTCAGCTCTGTCCGTGTCTCCGTTTCTGGGCGAGAGGTCCCACGGGGAAACGCGCACCCGGTAGCAAATAAGCCCCCCCAAACAAGGAAACTCAAATAGTCGGTCAGTTGGCTACATTACCTACCAGGTAGCTGGCGACTTTTAGTCATCCAACTCACCGATATAATCGATAGCTGTAATTGCAAGTGTCCAGACAACTGACTTTGGAAGCAAGTATATACTCGTACGTATTGGTTGTAATTGCCCGATCACTTGGGTTCGGCTGTCTTGCCCTGCTCTGGTAGTCTTGAGGACGAATATTTCGGAGAAACACTGGATTTGACGACTGACTTTCACGCTTGACGAAGTGTTCTCCCAACAATTGAAAATTAAAGTTGGCATTTGGCATACTACAGCAGTAGTATTTATAGCTGTACGGCTGCAACTAACCGCACTCTTAATACCTACAGCAGTAGCCAACTAATTACCAGCCGGCGTTGTCCACCAATTTACATGCCCTACTTACACCTGTACAGCAGTTGGCACTGCTTCAACTCACTGCAGTCCCTATCAATGGGGGATGACAACCAAAAAAAAGTTTTTTTTTGGTTGTCATCCCCCATTGGTCCCTACTACTGCTGCGTGTAGCCAACAGATGAATAGTCGCCGACTTGATGTTATAGCCAACTAATGACGACTAATGACGGCGACTTATTGTTATACTCGTAGCCAACTAATTACGGCCACTTATTGTCAGCCTATTCGTATACCTAAGAGGTTTACGAGATACTGATGTACAGCAGCACATACCGCGAAACATCCCGATACACATTTGGGTATAAATTATACGTACGTACGTACAACAACGATATCTATTTTAGTACAAGAGTACTCGTACCTCGTACTCGTACGGTGCCCCTATAATGATGGAGGACTGCAACATTCTATAACTTGAAGTCTACGCACGTACAGCTGAAGCACTGCATTCAGGTATCATAGGTCTGCACGTACGTACAGCATGCCAGGGACCCGCCCGAGATACTTCACTACTTTACGTGCGAGTATAATGTAAATCAGACGTATAATAGGTGATCATGTTTTCATGAGTGCTCGAAACTGCCCGCGCCAGCCTGTGACCACAGATCCCCCTCCTCCTCATAAATATCAAGTGCCTGGTACAAAACAGCAAGATCAACCTAATATATATCATTCGTACATACGGAGGAGGAGTATGTACGAAGTGCGCGTATTACTATTAATAGTCTTCTCGTAGACGAGGGCAGTACATGAGACGACCACCACCAAGCCCAGATGATGATACGCGTACTCGCAGCCACAGGGTAATGCAGGGAACGAAAGGCAAAGCCAACGGCAGCTTCTTGGCAACTTGAAATTAGTGTTTGGTGTTGAGCTCCAGTGGCTGCCGTCATGAGTCTACACACAGAGAGCACCAATACTAAAAGTCAGTCAGTCCGGCGAACCAGGAACTCACCACGGCGGCCATTTGCAGGTTCCTTCCGGCATTGCGGGACACATGCCTCGTCACGCTCTTCGACTACAGCAGAGGGCAAACAGACACATGCAAGGCGGCAACGACAGAGGGCCGACGCACGAGGTTGAGAGCAAGTAGACACGACTATCAAGAGACGTCTCATGGGGTGCCATCACACGATCAGCCGAGATGGGCTCACAGGATGGAATTATACGGGTTCCAACAGGCCCAGTGGCTGATGAACCACCCGCACAACAGCTGTCCGGAAATATAAGGATCGTTTGATAATTAATATGGATATTCTTACGGTTCTTACATTTTCATACAAGGTGGTACTTCGAAAGCCAATACCATATCGTCCCAAGAGTGACGCGCGACGCGCGATGCCGTGCATGCAAGCATGTACGTAAAATGACGGTTCTTGGGGCACACAACACGCCGAACCTCCACCTACCGCTCGGAAGCTCGAGGCCAGTGGACCGGTGAAGGCAGTAGTGGTGCCCAGCGCGCATAGCGCCGTGGCTACGGCCCTTCCGCTCTTCATCATTTATGCGGATAGCTTCGAGACTGACGAAATTCTGCATGCGTGTGTCAAAAGGGGTGCGGCCAAGAAGGAAGGGCAGATTGGGCAAAAACCTCGAATGCAACGAAGAAACGGACGAAACAAACAACCGGTGTCATGTCTGAGCACTCAAAAGCTACCATACACGCGTAAATATGCGGTGACCACATACATGGCAGTCTCGTTTAGTGCTTGTACCGTTGGTCGATTCTCCTCTGCTTACCTCAAGCTGCGCGCCTGGAGTCACTGCAGTCACGAGGTATACGCCGGTAAAAGTTTTCTCGCCCCTTTGATCCAGCGGTGGAGTTCGACTTTGGCAGGCGTTCCGATCGGCAATCTGGTGCCTTCACCTTCGAGGACAAAGTCAAAGTTTCCCCCTTCTCGCGGGAGGGGCCAGGGCGATCACACGAGTGCGAGACTGCCAGCGCGCGCGACACCCCCCCTCCCTTCGCTTGTGCTCGGACCGGGTGCGGTCGGTGCTTACGAAGAAGCCGGACTTCCGTAGCGTGCGCTGTCAGGTGCGGCGGGAACGAAGACTATTACATAAAAGAGTCTTGGAACGGAGCTTCTCATCTGGTCCCGCTGGAGACGCCTCGCGGTGGGGCCAACGGACCGCCTGCCCGTCCCCTCCACATGGAATGACGTCGCTAAGGAGGGCGTTAAAGGCGTCCTTGAATTTGGAAGAGAAGCCGCCTTCCTTGAGGACGTCCCACCGAGGCCGCCGGACTGGGTCTAGCACGGGTGACGAGTCCACCCGACAGCACAGGTGAGCTAAGGTCTCAGCGAGGCAAGGCTCCGGAAGGCCCAGGGGGGACCACGAAGATTACGCCGGACGATAGTCGGACGAATACCCTGTTGCGGTGGTAGCAGCGGCGCACACGATAGCCTCGCGGCGGCGTCCCTGCTGTGGTTCAGAGAAAGACACCGGCCGCCCTTTTCGGTGTGTTTTTTTGTACGGTCCCTTGAAAGTCATCTCGGTTTTGCCCTTCTATCTGTACGGCACGAGCCCCCAATCTTTCTGTTTCCGATGACTGTTGGCCGGCAATCGGCTCTGCCCCCCCCCCCCCCCCCTCCCTCCCCACGCGCGCACCTCTCTCGAGGAGGGACTGGTGGCGCACAGCGACAGCTGGGCCTTTTCCGGCGATTTATAACTTGTTGGTTGCTGCAAACGGATGACAGAAACGTGTTCTGTGTGCGTGGGCCGTTTTTTTCCACGGTACGGCATTTCGTTTTACGTAGCACTCCTATATAGAAACCGAGGTCATAAACCTCGAGTGCTTTTCGGCGGGTGGGTGACCCATACTCGAAGACACACGATCTGGCATAACTTACAGCTTACAGCAGCAGTACCCGTAGCAGTCTCCCGAGAGCGGTCTCCGAGGCGTCACACCATGGTAGGAGCAGCAAGATCACCCCACCGAGGGCTAATCGCCCAGACTACCTTCCCCATGGTATTGTTTCTAGCCGCTCTGCTCTCCTGGAACGGGTTACACCGGTTCATTCCATCAATACTCGACAGCAGTGATAACAAACCTACTCCTACCTGCCCATGGCGAAGCAACAAAAACCGAAAATATTTCTCCTCCACGTGTTGGCGAGCCCCGAGGCATCTATCTATCTGCGGGCAGCGAAGGCGAGAGGGTGGCCAGGACGGCGGGACGCTTATGTCCGTGTTCTCGTTTGGTGCCACCGAGGACTGGAGGGTTCTCGCCCCGAACGGTGTGTTCGCTCTCGCCCGAGAAGCCGGCGCTCGGAGCTGCTGTAGATGCATATCCCACGAGATTAAAAATAATAGTACCGGTGTAGACGTGCCTCTCCGTGTGTGTGCGTGCCTTTAGCAGAGAGCTCCACGGCGAACCATTGCCATATGATACCAACAACCAAGCGGGCGGGACCTCTCGTGTTGTTTTGTTTGTATTGATAGCCCGCTGCTGTGTATGCGCACGCCGTGACTGAGATCCGCGTGCTCTTTCTGTCTGACCGGAGCAGGCGGCATGCTGATGATGGGGTCGGGGACCGCCATGGCGTTGGCTCGGGCGCGGACCGGGGTCGCACCGGAAGCGGAAGCAGTTCTAGGGGTCAAAATTCTGCTGCTGCAAGACGAGGCCGCAGGTGGGGAAGGAAGAAGAGGAGCTTGATTTTGTTGGGGCTTTATCGTCGTCGTGCTTGCTTCTTGGCTGGATTTCTGTTTCTGGGCGTTGCTTGGGGTGTACGAGCCACTCTGGCGCTTGGTGCCGTTATGCGCGCTGGCTGAGTATGGGTTGAGGAACGCTTGGAGCAGGGCTTGTCCCACCATCCCTCGTAGTAGTCTACCTGAGGAGTTGTTTTTGTCCGAAAGGACGATGCCCTGGTCTCGGGTAGTCCGAGATTTGACGTTCTTCTCGAAATAGACTGCTGCTGTACCAACCAGGTCCTGATATTCATTTGTGTACACACATTCGTATTACACATATATTTACCAGGTCTGGTACGTATTCATTTGTATATTTGTACTACAGCAGTAGTAGAGCTGCCCCTTTCTTCGATCCGGTTTCATCAACAATCATCATGGGCCACGAAAACTCGTATTGTTTTGATTGGCCACTGAGGACCTCGAGCGGTGACGAGGCGTTATCGTGTGTACATACCTCCCATCCCCACGGTGTCCGTGGGATGGGGCGAGGTAGGCATGTAGGGTAGACGTACATCTATACCTGGTACCAATATTTTCGGCAGAGCTACGATCTGCCTCTTGGATCAATACACCCCTCTCCCCTGCCCCGTGACCTTCGTATTGAACTTCACCAAACTGCGACCATTCCTGTATTTTCCATACATTTTTGTATCATATAACCCCCTCGACTTCTCGATACCCTTGGTTCAGCTCGGGAGATGGAGGCGAAGACTCTTCCGAAAATGCGGACAGCGGCAATAGCGGTGCATCGGACTCGGATGCCCCCGCGGCCAGCAGCAGCAGCCGAGGTCGAGCCTCGACGGACAGGCGGGTCAGCTCTGGCGGCGTCGTGAAGCGCGAGAAGCGAGAGCCGGTACCGGTGTCGCCGCCGAGGCAAAGCGTGATAGCGGCGGCTCACGAGGCGGAGGAGGGGTCGCAAATTAAGGTCAAGTTCGACACTGGCCACTGGTACGGCGGAACTATCCTCGACGTGGACAGCCAGAGGTGAGCGAGGCACTCACTACTGGGGACTGCTGCTGCTTCATTCCGCTCCGGATTGATTGATGCGGTTTCTCGGCCGGGGGGGGGGGTAGGGGGCTGAGGTCTTGGACGCCTCGTGAGATCGAGATCGGCTGACCGCCAGGGACGGGTCGTGGGTTCGTCGGGCGCTGGTACTAGCAGGGCTGGGGCGTGTTGCGTGTGGAATTTACAGTTCGCGTTTTTTTTTGTTCTCGCCGTCTCGGTGATTACTGATTACTGGTACCCTGGTGCATATGATATGTATGATGTGTAGCTGCTGCACTTTTGGTTCTTTGGTCCTAGCTGGCTTTCTTTGGTTGTCTGCTGCTGCTCTGCTGCTGTGTAATAGAGCTACCTCATCGATGCTCGTGGCGATATACCTGTGAACTGCTGTTGTCTATACACTGCAGACACGGCAGGATGTACATCTTAGCGTTAATGTTAATGGTTGATATTATGTTGGTGTGACCTTTTTCATCGCACAAATCGCGCTTTTTAGCTCCCGTCGAATTTCAACATGGTCGTAGGTACGTAAGTAGTGTGGCCTGCCTCCTTACATACTGACTATATATACAGCAGTATGTTGCCACGATCGTTATCGATAGCGATTGCCCCCCAATTTTTGCTGAAGTGCCATTTCCCCGAAGCCTTACGACACGATACGTGTACGAGTATACATAACAGCGCGTTTGTGCTCCGAAAAGTCTTACGAGCTCTGTGCTCCTGATGTCGCTTTGGTTTTCAAGTGTAGGGTAGAAACCGTTCGGAGATAGATACACCTCCAGTACGGGAGAGTCTTTTGTTTTTGTTTCTTATTCCCTTCGTATTCCTGGTGTCCGATGATATTTTACGTATGGAGAAAGGGTGTGGTGATTTACCAGAGTTATATGTATATATATAGGCACCGGAGGGTATGCCGAAGAGTTCAGCCCGTCGTCAGACAGCCAAAGCCAGCACAAGCAGTCGCGCGAACGATCATCAAGCACACAATGGTGGTGTTTTTTCGCTTAGCCTCCTCCGCCCACCTTCCTCCCACTTATCCCCTCCGCCGTTGCTGCCGCCTCCACAATGGATGCATGCACCACCCCCTCCTTCTTTTTCCGTGTGGATGTCCCTCGTTGATCAGGGGCATGATCCGCATCGACTACGATGACGGCACGGAAGAGATGTCCGACATTCCCGACAGCGACGTGGTTATCTACCCCTGGCGGCCCCCGGGGGAGCGCTTTCGCCCTCGCCCCCTCTCGGAGCTACAGCAAACGCAGGACTCGGGCGGCAAGGGCTCGGCGGCGGCGGGGGGCGGTGGCAACCACTCTAGCAGCAACTCCCGCAAGCACAGGGTTAAGTCGGAACCGCGGCTTCAGTGGTGTCCTCGCGCCTCCAAGTCGGCCAATGCTGGTCGAGACCGAGGGAACGTCGCGGGCAGGCGTAAACACTCCCGAGCTCGGTCAGGCAACGGGCGAGGGACGCCCAAAGCGGCGTCTTCTCCGTCGTCGTCGTACGAGGGAGGCATGGGCGTGTCGGAGGAGGAGGAGGAGGAAGAGGCGGGGGGGAGGCGGTGGGGCGGGGAAGCCAGCGCCAGCGATGCTGCCGCTGCTACTGCTGCGGCTACTGCTGCTGCTGCTGCCACCGCTGCTGCTGCTGCCAATGCTGCTGCTGCCAATGCTGCTGCTGCCGCCGCCGCGGCGGCCTTGGCTGATTCGAGAAAGATCGGCCGTTGGCAGCAGCAGAAGATCGTCAAACCGGTGCCGCGGGGACGGCAGTCTTCGTCGTCCTCGGCGACAGCGGCGCAACAGCCAAAAGAGCAGCAGCAGCAGCGGCCTGGGTCAGCGCCGCGGAAACGACCAGGGGGGGGGCACGGGCGAAACGGGAGCGCTCCCAAACGTCGACGTGGTGGTGCTACTGGTGCCCGAGAAGGTGAGGAGGGCTGCTGCCAGAGGAGTGATGATGTGATACCTCTGGCAGGGTGGAGATTTCTTTGGGTTCGTGTGTTGTTATTTATTTTCGGGCGGTTGACCAACGTTTATATTTTTGTTCGGGATACGAGGGGGTGCTCTGCGGTTCGGCGTAGAGATCCGCTGTCGGTTGGGTTGTAGGGTGCCTTGTTGCTCGTGGCTTCTGTGGTTGTGTTTTGGCCGTGAGCAAGGCGAAGCGTGTTTGTTTGGGGGCGAGCACCGAGGGGTCGTTTACGCGAACTGCGGCGGCCGTTCTTGTGTTACCGCGTAGCAGTAACACGCAAGATAACACACGTTTTCGGTCAAGAGTTCAGGCTGGTTATCTCGACAATAGGCATGATAGAGTGTTAACGCCGAGCGACGCGTCTATGGAAGGGTCTCGAGAACGTTCCCGAGATGTTTCCACAGCCACCCCCCTTTTTTTGTGTGTAACCCCCATGCTTTGGAGAAAATCGGCTCTGAAATTCGTGCCGGGGGTGTGTTATCGCACGAATACGGGGGAGCATAGTAAACACTAGTAAATAGGACCTACGATATACACAAAATACTATATATTTGCCTATTTTTACGAACAATATTTGGTCGTATTTACCACAAAGGTCCCCCGCAGTAGTAGTGTCACACGTCTGATACGGTGGCTTGTGTGCGGCGCCCCCTGCAAACATGCAGTAGAAGTGGGCGGCGGGCTGAAGCGGCGCGGCACGAAAACGTTGTTGCTCTCGACTTCAAAGGAAACTCGATCACGCGTGTGGGTCTCGAATATCAGCCTCACGCGTACCTGGTAGTCATGCATCACCGCCGCCCGCCGTTCGGCCTGCATTCCACCGCAAATTTGGGGGTGGGGGGGCTGTTTTTGTTTTGGTGTTCACGCTCCTCGCCAACGCCCCCATTCACACACACGCCCTCCCGGGCGCGCCAGCTGTCGCGCGTTTCGCGAGGAAACCGTTTCATTTTTGCCATCCACCCGGGCGACTTGTAACGTAACCCTTTTTGGGACCCAGGTATCTTGATTATAGTGTAGCGGCCTAAAAAAAAATGTAGAATTGAGATTTTGTTAAACTTCTACAAAACGTAAGAACGTGTAGTATGAATAGTGCAGTTATCAATCACACCATGCTGCCTGCGCGCGTAACGTGCACATTATGTATCTCCTTACGGTGCACTCGAGACACGACAGGGCCTACCCCAGCAGCCCCCGCCGATGCTACTGCTGTAGCCGTTGTATTTGTGCCTATGTTTCGACACTTTTTTCCCTCTGAAATCCAAGTAAAGGTGTTTACAATAGCCCCCTTGAGGATTTACACTAACTATTATTACGCGGGACCATAGTAAACACTAGTAAACAGGACTTACGTTACACACTAAAACCTACATATTTACCTTTTTTTACCAACAATATTTGGTCCTATTTACTGTGATCCCCCATAATGCCTTGGAATTAGAGTTGGGGGTGGAAAGGGTCACACCTCGGACAGATCATCGATTTCCACTTGATTTAAACCTTTGATGCCAGATAGGTCAGGTCCCTGCCTTGTATGATGTAGCTCATGTTGCCGGGTGGGAGCCGTGTAGTCCGCATGATCTAGGGACGTGTTTCCTGGGTTGGACCTGCACCGTACAGATCCTGCACAACATCTCATAACGGCAGGTTAGGATCTAGATGATCTGTATGATCTATCTGTGGATGATCTGTCAGAGGTGTGGGAGGGTTGCACCTACTTTTCGGTCACAAACAATACTGGAATTATAGCAGATTAGGATGCCGTTTGTAGGGGTACAAAAAGTCAAACGTGGCGCCTTCCCCCCCCCCGTCCGTCCGTCCGTCCGAACAGGGAACGATGCCCGGAGCGGAAACATGAGCGAGTCCGGCTCAGCGGCCTCAGAAGAAGAGGAGGAGCTGGACGACATGTCTCTCGGCATCAAGACCAAGGCGCGCGGCCTGCGCGCAAGCCCCCGACGAAAGTCAGCCTCTGCCTCGCAGTCGAAAGGCAAAGGCGCAGGGGTCGGCAGCAGCGACGGAGCGGCTAAGGATGCGGCGGCGGCGGCGGCGCCGCCGCCTCCGCCTGCAGCATCTTCAACGGACTTTTCTGGGTCGGACTCTTCTTCCTCGCAGAGCTCGTCGGAGAGCGGCTCGGAGCGGGCGCGAGCTGCGGGCGCCGGCGGGCGAGGCGGGGCGAGCAAGACTGCCGCGCCGCCGTCCGAGCCCGCTCGGTCTCAGTCCCGACCCAAGGCCACCCCGCCGAAAGAGGAGGCGGACAGAGGGAAGCAAGACGGAGGGCGAGCAGAAGGAAGAGGGGGGGGGGGCGGGGTGCTGAGCAACGGGAGATTCAAGAGTGTCAAGGGGAGAGATCAAGGATCCGGCGAGGCTGGGCAGCGAAAAGACAGGCGGCGGTCGGATGAGGGATCGCGACCATCCCAGAAGCCACAGGACAAGGTATTACGGGGGACCATAGTAAATAGGACCTACCGTACACACAAAAATCTATATGTTTGCCTATTTTTACTAACAATATGTGGTCCCATTTACTGTGGTCCGTAATACAACGTTTTGGTCATTCGTCCCGCCATCAGTCCGCCGCTTTAGTTTTTGGAAACCCGGCAGGGCTGTCGGGAGGCGTGCAGGGTCCGTGTGGCGCGGGTTCATGAAATGTGTTTCCTCCCATGTAGTAGGTAGCCGTGGGGGTGGAATTCCGCCAGAAGCAATCACGGTATGCATGACCCGTATTGGTATTTCGAATCAACGCGTTGGTTTTTTCGTGGATTGTAGTCGTCAAGGTGCGTTGAACGGTGATGGACGTGGCTTGACGAAGCCCAGGCGGTTGATACGTTGCAATGCTACGGTATCCGTGGGAACTGCTGTCGTCGCCCATGCGTCCCCTTTTTATTTTACGGATACCCGCTAAAAACCCCATCCTCTGCCGGTTTTCGCCGTCGATTTTTGTCCTGACAGTCCAAGCACGGCAAGGAGGGTAAGACGCAAGCTGTGTCAGCTGGCAAGGTCTCCCAAACGGCCAGCAGCGTGAAGACAGAGCCGAAGGTAACGAAGCCCCCCCTCGCCATCCTGTCGTCATGCGGGTGGCAGCAGGAGAGTATCAGCATTCGCGAGCGGCAAGCCTCGCCTCCTCACCAGGACAAGCTCCCCGCGGCTCGCGCTGTGAACAGAACCGCGAACGGGCCGGATGCAGGGGGCAAGGCTAGGAGTAGGGGGGGTCGAACACCTTGGCGCGGGGGAGGGGGAAAGGTGAAGTCGACCAAGCCTGTCCTGGTTCAGGCTGCTGCTGTCCGATCGGTGGAGACTAGCCGGAAGAGCGACGGTGGTGGCGGGGGTAGTAAGGGTGGTGGTGGTGGTGGTAGGGGTGGTGGGGCTGGTGGGGGTGACGATGTAAAGGTGTCTACGCCGGTACCGCCACCGCAGGAGTGCGCGGAGCAGAAGGAAGCGTCTTCCCCGGACCTGTCGTCGAGCCAGAGGAAGAGCCCGCGGAGCAAGGAGGTGCGCACAAATGTTGTTATTTTCGTTTGTGGGGGAAGGGGGGTGGTTGCTGTTGGGTTGACCCCCCTTGGTTCGGATCGTGTCATCGCGGTAGCGACATGTTGTACATACGAAGTCGGTGGCCGTCTATAGAGGGCATGTGCAAGCAAAGCACCGTGTACGTGTTTGTCTGCTTGGCGTAGTTCATGGGCTTTGTTAATAGCTACAGTATCGCGCGTGAGAGCGTTCGGGCCTGCGTGGCGATCGCCAGCTACCGGGTAGTATAATGCTTGTGAAGTCCCACCCTTCTTTCTGGGGAATCGCTTTGTTCTTCGCCGGTGGCGGGGTAGCGGCAGCAAGTGCGCCACCACGCCGGACTTCAGGCGAGGTTATTGGGCTCGTACGTAGAGATGGAGACCGTTATCATCGTATCGCTCCAAATGTTTTGGGTCAACCCCGCCGCCGCCCCCCCCCCATACCACCCCCAGCCTCCACCCCGCCCTTTGCGTCTACATTTACGGAGATTTTAACTCGTACCTGGTATGTTTGTTCGCCTGCCTTTGCTTCTCCCTTGTATCCTATACCCTCGATGCACGGCAGACGTCCTCTTCCCGACGAGCCGAGGAAAAGGTGGAAGCTCCCCTCAGCGGGGCGCCCGACGTGGCAGAAGCCAAGGTGTCCCTCGCCCCGTCTCAGCTTCCTCCTCAGTCGCCAGCCGGCGAGCCATCGAGCAGTGGTGGTGGTGGTGGTAGTAGTGGTGGCTTTCGTGATCGGGGTGACCCGCCGAGAGACGCTCGCTCGAAAGCGGACAGCGGGCAGACGAGCTGCGAAGAGGACGCTGTCGCGGCGCCGAAGCCGAAGCGCGCCGCGAAGGAAGAGCGTAACTCGGTGGCCGCACTGAAAGGTGGCGGTGCGGGAGCAGGCGTCGCGTCCAGGGAGCGAGGGGCGTCGCAAGGCGCGGACGGGGTCTGTCCGCCCGGGGGGGGGAGGTCGTCGCCACCTCTCGAGGCGGAACGGAAAGAGTCGACGAAGGTGAAGCGGCCCAGAGGTGAGGTTGAGAGGAAGGGGAAGGTGGTGGCGGAAGTGGAAGTGGAAGCGAAGGCGCAGGCGAAGGCGGATGTGAAGCCGAAGGCGGAGGTGAACGCGGAAGCGAAGGAGGAAGCGAAGGAAGAGGCGAAGGTAAAGGAGAAGGAGGTGAAGGCGCGACGCCCAACCGATGCCGACAGACCTATGTCCGCGGCAGCTCCGTCGAAACGACCGTCGGGCAAGGGGGTTAAGACCCATCGTCAACCCGTCACCGACAACACTCTTTCCGCGGCCGCTTCGTCGAAAGGGTCATCGCGCAAAGGGAGTTCGAAGGAGAAGGTGGCGAATGTCAGGGAGGGGTCGGGGGACGCCGCCGCCGCCGCCGTTCCTGCCGCCGCTCCTTCCGCCGCTCCTGCCGCCACCCGCCCCTCAACGCCGTCAGCAGAGATCAGCAGACCGAAGGATGACCGTTCCTCCCGTCCGGTTGCCGCCCCTGCTGTCGCCGACGACGGCAAGGTGGAGTCTGCGCCGACCTCTCCTTCAGCGTTGGCTGTGTCGAACGCCGAGGCTAGCGAGGGCATAGCGACCAGCGGCCTCAGAGACGCCGCGAGCGGTGCGATGGAGGTTGACCCCGTCCACGAGCCTCCCGCGGAGCCGAAGGATGAAAGCGGTGCTCCTTCAGCGGCCCGGTCAACGGCGAGCGCCTTACCTTCGTCGTTGTCTTTTTCCCAACGAGAAGGAAGAGGGGACGCAATGGAGGAAGACGCCGCGCCGACGCCCTGTGAGCCCTCGCCTAGAAAGGAGACGGCCGTCAAGCGCCGGTTGTACAGTTCGGATAGCGGGGGAGAGGAGCCTGACGCTAAGGCGCACTTGGAGGTGGCCGCGGCGGCGGCGGTGGCGGTGCCAGTGAGCACGGTAGCGCCGGTGCCGGTGCCGGTGCCAGTGCCAGTGACAGCGGCACCGGCAGTGGCAGCGTCGGCGGCGGTGGTGGTGGCGGCGGCTAAAGCCGTTGCTGCTCGGCCTTCCGGTGAGCGTAAAGGCGGTGCTAAGGGTGGCAAGGTGGCAAACGAAGGTGTCGGTAAGGGCGGTGATGGCAACAGAGCGACCAAGGCGCAGCGGAGGCCAGAGGCGGTGGTGGCGGCGGCGGGCGGCGCGGACAGGACGGCGCGAGAGGGGGGCGGGGGGAACCCGGTGCGTAAGCGGCCGCGGAGCGAGCAAAAGCATGGGCCTGGCGCAAACAGCGGTTGGCCTCCCCCAGTACCTTCGCGCTCGGCTCGGGTTGGCTCCGATAGCATGGATGTCGACCCGGACGAGGAGAGAGGCCTGCGAGTCGTGGAGCCATCTGCCCCAGCGAGTGCCCCCCCCCCGGCAGCGGAGGCCGTCCAACCAAACGTTCCTGAGCCAGCTTCGACATCTGCGGCGGTGGAGGCTGAAGTCGGCGAGAGCTCGACGTCTTCGATGGCAAGAGTTGAGCGAGAGCGCGGCTTTGAAGCAGACGACCGAGCGTCGATGCCGTCCGAGGAGCGACCAACGACAGAGACAGATGACGCAGTGGACTCACCGGAACCTGCAGCTGCAACCGTGATAGCAAGCGCGAGCGCAGTCGAAACTGCAAGCGCAAGCGTAGGTACGCCAAGCGTAAGCGCGGGCTCAGTCGAAAGTGCAAGCGTAAGCGCGCGCTCAGACGAAAGTGCGAGCGTAGTCTCGAGAGCAGTCGAAGGTGCAAGCGTAGTCTCGAAAGCAGCCGAAGGTGCAAGCGCGAGCGCGGCCGCAATCGAAAGTGCAAGAGTAAACGCAAGCGCGATCGAAAGCCCAAGCGTGGATGCGAGCGCGGTCGAAGGCCCAAGCGCAGGCGCGAGCGCGATCGAAAGTGCAAGCGTATGCGCGGGCTTAGTCGCAAGTGCAAGCGTGAGCGCGAGCGCAGTCGAAAGTACAAGCGTGAGTCCAGACGAAGGTGCAAGCGTGAGCGCGAGCGCAGTCGAAAGTACAGGCGTGAGTCCAGACGAAGGTGCAAGCGTGAGCGCGAGCGCAGTCGAAGGTGCAGGCGTAAGCGCGAGCGCAGTCGAAGGTGCAGGCGTAAGTGTGAGCACAGACGAAGATGCAATCGTGAGCGCGAGCGCAGTCAAATGTGCAAGCGTAAGCCTGAGCGCAATGGAAAGTGCAAGCTTGAGTGCAGTGGAAAGTGCAAGCTCGAGTGCAGTAGAAAGTGCAAGCTCGAGTGCAGTGGAAAGTGCAAGCTCGAGTGCAGTGGAAAGTGCAAGCGTAAGCGCGAGCGTGAGCGCGAGCGTGAGCGCGAGCGTGAGCGCGAGCGTGAGCGCGAGCGTGAGCGCGAGCGTGAGCGCGAGCGCAGTCGAAGGTGCAAGCGTAAGCGCGAGCGCAGTCGAAGGTGCAAGCGTAAGCGCGGGCTCAATCGGAAGTGCAAGCGTAGACACCAGCGCAATCGAAAGTGCAAGCGTAGACACCAGCGCAGTCCAAGGTGCGAGCGCGGGCGATGGCGCGAGCGCGAGTGTTCGCGCGAGCGAGAGTGTCAGCTCAGGCGCACCCGACAAGACAAGCGTGACCGCAGTCGAAAGTGCTAGCATAGACGCAATCGAGAGAGTAAGCGTAGGCGCAAGCGCAATGCAAATCGAAAGCGTAGACGAGAGCGCAGCCGAAAGTGCAAGCGTAGGCGCGAGCGCAATGCAAATCGAAAGCGCAGGCGCGAGCGCAGCCGAAAGCGCAAGCGTGAGCGCGAGCCCAATCGAAAGCGCAAGCGTGAGCGCGAGCGCAGTCGAAATGGCAAGCGTAGGCGCGAGAGCAGTCGAAATGGCAAGCGTAGGCGCGAGCGCAGCAAGCGTAGACGCGAGCGCAGTCGAAACGGCAAGCGTAGGCGTGAGCGCAGTCGAAAGGGCAAGCTTACCCGCAAGCAAGCGCAGCAGCGCAAGCGTAACCTCGAGCGCAACCGAAAGGCCAAGCACAACCACGAGCGAAAGCATGAGAACGAGTGTCAGCGAGAGCGTGGCGATGGTAAGCGCGAGTGCTGGCGGAAGCGAAGTTTCGTCAGCGTCGGGCGGCGGCGGAAGTGGCAGCGGTACAGAGGGAGCGACCGACGGAGGACACCAGCACAAGGATCAGGACCCAAGAAGCGGGGGTGACCGGGGCCGAGGAAGTTCCGACCGTGAAGAACGGGAGGGGTACGCTTTGTCGAAGCAAGGGAGCGGCGGCGCCGCGTGCGATATCAAGGCCCCCTCCTCGGGAAGCCTCGGCGGCCTCCCGGGCGATAAGGCCGCGATTCCAGCTCGCGTCGAGAAAAGAGAAGGCGCTGGGGTGGGAGAGCAAGAGGTACCGACCGCCACCCGACCGGCCGCGAGCCTACCGACCGCCAGCCTACCGACCGCCAGCCTACCGACCGCCAGCCTACCGACCGCCAGCCTACCGACCGCCAGCCTACCGACCGCCAGCCTACCATCTGTTAACCGACCGTCGGTGACTGCGTCGAAAGAAGAACCGGCAGGAGCTGCTGCCATAGACGCCCCCCGAGCAGCCAAGGGTTTGGAGGAGGAGCGGCATTCTTCTCTGCACCCCATCCCCCCGTCAGAGAAGTCGCAGGAGCCCGAACCGCGGGAAAGGCAGACCTCCGCCGCGACGGAGGGCGAGGGCAAGAAGTTGGGAGAGGAGGCGCGGACGCCGCCGGAGGTGAAGGCACGGGATCGCGGCAACAGCACCTCGTCTCCGGCGAGCTCTGGCAAGGCGGGGAGCAAGACCGACGACTCGGAAGGAGGAGACGAGGAGAAGGCACGCGACCGACACCGAGGTTCGAAGCATGGTCGCGGCGGCGGCGGCGGCGGTGGTGGTGGTGGTGGTGGTAGCAGTAGCGGTGGGGACGGCAGCGATGGTGCAAGCGAGGGGCCTCGTCACGTTGGACGCAAGAGGTGCAGCGTGACTCGATTCGAACCGAGTATGGACCCGGATCGAAACCGGACCGGACACCAGCGGCCCGAACGGCACGAGCGGCAGGCTGCGGTTTTGGCGACCAAGCGACTGGCCGCGAGCGCGCCGATTCGACGGGCGAGCCGCGGTCGAGGAGCGGACAACGGCGCGAGAGGAAGGGGGGGACGGGGCGGGCGGGGGGGGCGCGGGGCGAGGGGAGTTGTTAAAGAGCAGGAGGCGGAATCAGAGGAGGACGATGACGATGACGACGAGGAGGATGGTGAGGGCGTGGAGTGGGTTCAGTGCGACAACTGTGAGGAGTGGTGGACGCTGCCGGCCTCGATCAGCGCGGACGACCTTCCCGATGTCTGGCACTGCCGCCTGCAGAACTGGGGGAAGCCGTTCGTGGACTGCCTCCTGCCGAAAGAGCCGCCCCGGGCCGTCGCGAAGGGTGGGAGGGGTGGGGCGCAGCTTGATCGCAATCGGACTGGTCGTGGGACGGCGGGACGGGGGTCTTCTGCGGTCTCGAGCCCTGTTTCGCCAGCGCTAGGGATGGCACAGGCGGTGTCGCCAGTGGCGCCGATGAAACTTACGGCACCTGCACCAACACCAGCAGCAGCAGGAGCAGCAGCAGCCGCAGCGGCAGCCGCAGCGGCAGCCGCAACGGAAGCTTCCGCGAGAAGAGAAGCAGCGGCGGTGGCGGCGGCGGCGCAAGCGCAAGCTCAAGCAGTGGCAAAGGCGGTCGAAGCGGCGGCGACGGCGGCGGCAACGGCGGCCAAAGTCATGGCGGCTGCGAAAGCGTCGGCGGCGGCTCAGGTGGAGGCGGAAGCGAAGGCTAAGGCGGAGGCAGATGCACGAGCGGCGGCGATATTGGTGGCGGTGGCGGCGGCGAGGGTAGCAGCGGCAGCTGACATGGCCAACAAAGCTGCCCCCCTCGGCCCTCCAGTGTCAGCCGGTACGCCAGGCGAACCGCTCGACTCTGCAGCCCAAGTCTCAAAGAGGGCCGCACGCCCGACCAACGAGCCTCCAGCTAAGAACGAAGCGGCGGCGGCGGCGACGGCGCGCCCTTCCCAGGATGCGGCAGCGCTTCGACCTCAAACCGATTTTTTGCCTCTACCCTCCGCCTCTGGAGACGCCGATCAGAGACCCGCGGCCGGAAAACAGGCTTTGGAGGACAAGTCGAGCGGCAACTCTCGACGCAAGAGGAGATGGGACGGCGCGCAGAATTGGTCAAGCTCGGACGAGGATGGTGGTGGTCGCGCCCGAGACATGGCGACGGCGGCGGTGGCGGCGGCTGCGGCTTCTGGGAACGCCGAACCGGAGGAAGCCCGCCCCCGGGCCAACAGCATCAGCGCCGGGTCGAGGCCGGCTGGGCGGGGCAGAGGGAGAAAGAACAGCGGCGTGGGGCGCGAGGCTGTCGCGTTTCTGCTGGAGGCGTCGAAGTCCCGCCGGGATAGTGACCCCGCTCCGCCGCCTTCGGACGCCGAGCCGAAGGGGGTGAGGAACGGGGTGGCTGTTCGTGGGCGCGGCGGTGGTGATGGTGGCGGCGCGAACGACCCGATTAAGGCCGACGAGTGGGTTTCGTGCGACCACAAGAACTGCGGGAAGTGGAGACGCCTCCCGCCCGGGATGAGCTTGGAAGGTGTCGATAAGTGGTGAGTGGGATGGGAGGGGTTTCGCTTGTGGGGGGGGAGCGTGTGGTGCTGTACGAGGGAGTACGTTCTTGAGCGCCTAATTTTTGTTTGGGTTCTTCTCTCGCTTTTGAGGAAGGTTTGTATACCTCACCAACCTACCAATCCACTTTGAGAAATAGTGTCAGCTGTATTCAGTAGGTGAAAGCCCGAACCACAATTCCCGAGGGCTTCGTAGGTTGTCAACGAAAAAATGTCTAATAGTACGTAGTAGCACAGTAAACCACACATCGGAGTCAAAGGTACAATGGTTGGGCAGGTCCTCAGTTGCAATGCTTAAGGGATCCCGTCGGCGATAAAGGACAGATAGATCATATATAGATCATTTAGATAATCTAGATCCTTACCCGCCAATGCGAGACGTTGTGCAGGATCTGATCATGATCTGTATAGTACAGATCCCTCCCTGGAAACATGTCCTAGATCATTCAGATTATACGGCCCCCACCCGGCAACATGAGCTAGATCATACAGATCATACAGATCATCTGCTCTGAAAGATCTAGATCGTCCAGTGGGAATATGATCTATCTGATCTATCTGTTGGGGGGGTGAAAAGTCGGGGGCAAAATGTGGAAACCCCAATACCTGCCGTAGCGTGGCACGACTCTGTGCCGGACGTGCGTGTCGGTGTCATGCGCCTGTGTCAGATGTTGCTGTTGTCGTTTTGCTGTCATTTTATTTATTTATTTTGGGGGCGGGCGGGGGGGGGGGGGGCATTTTGTTTTGCGCTACGTACGTACATACAGTACGCGCCCCTCCGGTGTTGCTTGAGATGGAGGCCGGTTCTCTGAGAAACGCTGGAGGCAGGCATGTCGTACTGACATCTGCGTTTTCTGCCGGCCGGAGGTGTGATAGCCGACGTGTTGAACTGGACGTGCGTCGGGGGTGTTGCCGATAGTTTCGGGGGCGGTCGCTCTTTTACAGCTGTTCCTTGCAACAAGCTGCCAGGTACCACGGTAGTTGTTGTAGATCGCTCCCTAGTTGCGTTTTGTGGGGTCTTACTGTAATTTTCCCTTTTGCTGCTTCTACTACCTGGTACGTAGTATAAATAGCTTATCTTGGTTCGTTTCGACCCACCTTTTTCTTTACTACTGTTGCTTCGCTCTGAGCTTGCTCCTCTTGCACAAGTGTCGTGCGTACCTTTCCTGAGCTCCTCTATCTACTCTGTCCAACCTCTCACGGACCGGGAAGATGACGCTCGTTCGACCACGGCTATATATATCATCACCGAACAAATCTCGCCTGATTCCCACGACTGCCCCCACTCGTGCCCCCCTCCCCCCCTTACAAAAAAAAAAACCGCGAGCTGCGACCACCCTGAAGACTTGGCCGAGTTCATCCCCGTCGCGGGTGCCGGTGGCGGGAGGTCCTTCAACGGGGCAGGCGGTAGCAGAGGCGGGGGCGCTAGCTGTCGCGGCGGCCGCAGGCTGGGCGCACGAGCTCGCGTGGCGCTCGAGGCAAGCGAAGGGGGTGGCGACGAAGACAGGTCTTGGAAGAGGGATGGAGAATCCGGCGGGACTAGTTTCGAGAGACGCACGGGCGACGGTGGCGGTGGGGCGGTGGCAGGGAACGGGGGGGGGGGGGGGGGGAGGGGCAGGGGTAGGTCGAAGAAGGAAGATGTGGTGTGGGTGCAGTGTGATAAGTGCTTGCGGTGGCGGAAGCTGGCGCTTGGGATGCTCCTGGAAGATCTACCGGACAAGTGGTGAGTTGATTTGACATGCCTTTTTTGCTACTGCTTGAAGCTCGTACTTACCAGGTACGCTAACTGTAGATACATGGCAAACGTTACGTGCAAACCCATTTTTTATTTTTTATTTCACTTATTTTTTTGACAGATAAGAGACACGCTCGCTGAATTCTACAGCCTCAGATTGTGTTCTCCTCATACGGGATGTATATCCTGCATGAGGAGGTGTAAAACCCGTAAGTACGCGCGATCGAAGTATCACACTCAGCTATTAATAGCAAAGATGAGTTTCGACGAAATTGTCGATCTCACAGCTGTTGTTGTTTTTTTTAAATATATGTATACGTAGCGCTTCAGACTGTTGCCTTTCCCCCAGCTATTACGGAGAAAGACAGTAGTCCTACCAGTAGTCAGAACCAAACCAGGTGTGTAAACAAAGGGGGGTAGCATGGCTTTTGTCTCCATCGTAGGTTGTGATTTTACTCTTACTACATTACCAGCTGCCCGGGCTCTGCTCGGTTCGTCTGGCCGACGCTGTACGTACGTAATCAACGTGTGGTTTGGACATATTCCCCCTCTGGAGCCCTAGAGGGGCCGCTGCTTACAAGAAGGACGTTTCGGCGAGCCTGCGTGAATCCCTTACTCGTAACCCTCTTTGAGACTTTCGAGAGGGGCAAAAATTGACGATCGAAAGTGTGACGTTTACGTGCGTACAGAAAAACGGTCCTCTCCGCCATTGGTGAAAAAATCAAGAGTGGAGAGCAACTACGCGTATTTACAGACCGTGGACTGCAGCTCTTAACTACAGTCCACACGCTATTCCGCTATCACTAACCCGATCCCGAACCCTAGCCCCAGCCCTATACTCGTGCACCTACTATGTCCAAGCAGGGTGCCAAATGAGATATGGTCCGGGTGGGATCGGGGTAGAGGGGTTGGCCAATCAAAATGGAGGTGGTAGTCTATTGGGCACCCCGTTTCACTCCTACAGCACTAAATAAGTGTGGACTGCACTTGAAGTTCTGCAGTCCATAGACTGTAAATAGTTGCCGCCATCAAAGTGGTGTCCCGGGTTTACGTACAATGCAAGGAGTTGTAGGGGCACGGGCGCAAAGCCACATGATCCTACGCCCGTGTACTGCGGCCCGCTCACGCTAGCTGCTCCTAAACGGTGGTTGATCACACCAAAATTATCAGTGTTTTGATTTGCTACCAGGTATCAGATATCTCTTACCAACAGGTCCCAAGACGGTGTAAGAAGTTCACCTACCGGCACGGTTTTGGGGGACATTGTGCTTGGCCTTATATGTATACCGGGATAAAAATTCTACAGCATAGCATTGCAATGGTTGATAGAGCAGCCCTCGAGTCATCATGCGTTCGAGCTCACTTTTTTTTTTTTTTCTTCCGTGGGCGCGAGAAGGGGCCGGTGGGGTGTTCACGCTGCGTCTTAAAAAGAGCGAGCATGCTCACGCGCGGCGACGTGGCAGCGCTTTGTTTTGTGGTTTCACCAAGCCCGCGAGTGCAGGGCGCACCCACTCCCTGATTGCAGGTCGGGTTTTGACAAAACCACGTCCGAAATTCGTGTCATGCGCCCTCATGTTGTACTTGTAGACGGGCCGGACGGGTGCACGCGCTTGCCGTTAAAGATTCGCCGTGTTGAAGGATGTGGCCGCTCGTGCCTTTCCGGTGCTTTGCTGAAGCCCACGCCTCCGATGACCGACCCGGCGACTCGCTGGCTCTCGCTCGCTCGCTCGCCCGCCGTAAACGTTGTCAATTTGTTACGCATCACTCTCTTCACTCCTCCCTCCTCACTCACCCGGCGTTACCCCCCACCCCCCCCCCCCGTAATCCCTCCTCCATCCGCCCCCGCCTCCTTCTCCTCCTCAACCCGTTCCGCACAGGTACTGCGAGATGAACACTTGGAGCATAGCCAACCATTGCTCGTACCCGGACGAGTACGACGCGGAGACGAAGCAGGCCAAGAGCGAGCGAGAGTCGGCGTCGGCAGCGGGCAGGAGCGAGGGCGCTGGCGGGGCTAGCGGCACCGCCGCGGGAGGCCTGCTGGCCAGGGGCGCGGGCGGTGGCAAGCAGAAGGCGAACGGACGCCTGTCCTACAGGGAGATATTGTTTAACAACGACGGCAAGCTGAGGCCGCAGTATTCGGCCGGACCGTGCGCGAGCGCGTCCGCCGGCTATCTGTTCCCGAAAGCCGAAGACCAGGCGGAGGAGCGAAGGTGAGGGGAGGGGAAGGGAGGGGTTTGTTGTATGCGGGGTGGCGTTTTGTGGCGGGTGGAGGAGTTGCAAAGAAGCGTTTTTCTGTTTTTTTTCAGGTGGAGGGCGGGAGTTGCGCACATATCATAGTCCGGTTCATTGTTACCGTAAAATCAGAATACCAGACGGAGGGGCGAAGATGATTGGGGGGGGGGTGTTGCTGTTTGTGTGACGTTTGTGGCTAGTTGAGGAGTTCCAAAGTAACGTCTTCTTTTTACCGGTGAGGGCGGGGGGGGGGGGGGGTTGCGTCTTAGGGTTGCGTGTTCCCGAAGACCAGGCGGAGCAAAGTTGTGTGGTGTAATGTAGGCGGGGGGTGCTGTTGGCTGTGTGGCGTTTTTGGCTGGTGGGGGAGTTCCAAACCAGCGTTTAAAAAAAAAATTGAGGTGGGTGTCGGGGGTTGCGTCGTCCAGTTTCTTGTTCCCGAAACCTGAGGACAGGGTGTTGGCGAAGGTGAGGGGGGGGGTTGCTTTTGTGGCGTTTGTTGCAGATGGAGGAGTTGAAAGTGGCGTTTTGTTTTTTGGGGTGGAAGGGATGGAGGGCGCGGGGTTTCGTCTACCCGGCTACCTGTTCCCTAAAATTGGGGACAAGACGGAGTGAGAGTGGGGCGGGCTTGTTGTGTGACTATTGTGGCGGGTGGAGGAGTTGCATATTTTCGTTTGCTGTTTTGTTTTGGGCTGTTGGGAGGGGTGGGGGAGTTGGGGAAGAAGGGCAACGCGTTGGAGGCGTTACGTTGGCGTGCCGTTGTTTGTTCGTGTCGATCTGCGAATCTCGTACGTACGTATTCTGATGTTCTCGCCGTGCCTGTTCGTCTGGGGTGACTTGTTACGCTTGAAAAAGACGCTCCTTCCTTCCTTCCTTCCGAGAGAAATGACCCCCTGTCCTCGCACCCTTGTCTAAACCTTGCTCAAGAAACTGCCCAAAACTGTCTTGAACCTTGCTCAAGAAGCTGCCCAAAACTGTCTCAACCTTTTGCTCAAGAAGCTGCCCAAAACTGTGAAGCCGCACGTCCTTTGGTAGAGCTTGATACAGAGAGACAAATATAAGCCTGGTTGGTGTACTGTATCTGCTCGCGATCGAGAGGAAACGAAGCTTATTGTTCCTTCTCTTCCCTCCCTCCCCCCCTCCCTTGGTTCTGCAGAGAGGAGGAGGCCAACCCCCGCCAGGGACCAGCGCCACCTCGCACCGGCTTCCACTACTCCGAGAAGTACTGCCCGGCCACGGGACCAGAGCGACCACCTCGCCGACAGGTTCTCCTCTCAGCCTCCCTGAAGCTCACCGATAAACTCTCTCCATCGCCCACGAGACCGCTCAGCAGAGGCGGAGCCGGGAGTGGGGGCGGACCTAGCAGCATGGGGCCGCCGTGGGCACCCCCTCCCGCGGCTGGCGGGCAGCGATCGGAAGCCGCCAGGGCGTACGGCGAGAGCTTCGAAGCGGCGAGTAGGAGAGGGGAAGCGCGTCGAGATGGAGGGCTAGTGGTGGCTTCGGGCCATGCTGGGGCAGCGGGGGCGGAGAGGTGGCGGGGTTCGAACGGGACGAGCGGTGCGCATTCGGCGGCCGGGGCTGCGTTGGCGGCGCCGGCGGGTGCTGGTGCGGGTGGTGCGTCGGGGATGGACGGGCGGCTGCCGGCGCTGCACCGACGCTACGGGACGTACGAGCGGGAACACCAGGAACGGGGCTCCGTGTTACACTATCTTACGGTGGCTACTCTACTTCGCTATAGGCCGATGAACCCTAGGGCGGCGGCCGCCTCTGCCGACGCCAGAGCTAGCGATGGCGGTGGTAGTGGTGGGGGTGGTGTGGGCAAGGCCACCGCTGCAGCAGCGCCCGTCCCGCCCCACCCTGACGGGGCTACGGCCTCGGAGCTGCTGGCGGCCATGCGGGAGTCCCCGTGGGAAGGCAGGCCTAGAGCCATCGGGACTCGGCGAGAATGGACGGAGTGGCTGCTGCGCCTCGAGCCTACCTTGGAGAGACACCTGCGATGGCTAGCCGTGGACGGGCTAGCCTTGCAGTCAAACGGGGGGGGCGATGCTCATTCCGCGGGAGACGGCGCGCCGTCGCGATTCTTGGCCGTTTTGCCGGGCGCTGGGCGGGAGGAGGACCGGACAGAGCCTGGGGGGAACGAGTCTGCAGGACGCCTTACTGGGTTTCCAGCGGGGGGGAGAGCGGCGGCTGCTGGGGGGGCGGGGGGGGGGCGCAGCGCTGGGGCGGGCTCGCCCGCGGCAGACCCGTCGCTCCTGGCCGGAGGAATGCGTATCATGAAATCGCGCCCCATTAAGATGGTGAAGCCATGGAGGTGACGGCGAGGGAAGCGGGAGCATGGGTTTGGGGGAACGGGGACGGGGGGGGCGGAAGATGGGGGGGAGTAAAAATGCCCCCCGCTGTCACAGCGGGAATACATTTGTTTTACCGACTTTCGGTTGGTGCCTGAAACGCATTGGAGGTTTTGGTACGCCCTGCGTGCGTTTTGCAGTCAATCAAGTGTGCTGTTTTTTTTTTGTTTGTTGGCAGTTTTTTGTGTTGCAGTTGCTTTTGGTCGGGGGGGAGTGGGGCGGGGCGGGGCGCGCAAGGTGGAAGCGCGAAAAAGGCGCTGCTTGGGGCGGGGGTGAGGGCGGGCGTGGCTTTGTTCTCTATGTTTGTATGTGTGCCGGAACTGGGCCGCCCAGGGATCAGCGTGCTCGTTAACTTTCCGTTCCTTGGCTTGGCAGCCCAGAGAAGATCGATGCGTATTTGTGTTTCTGCGTCAGGTTTGTTTGTCTGCAGCGGCATCTGCTGTCGCGTTCAAGCGTGGTAACTTGGTGGAGGGTTGGGGGAGGGGGGGGCAAGACTCGCCCGGATCGGATATTGTTCAGTTTTGTCGATGGGTGACTGCGGTTCGGTTGGGTTCGGTTTAGGTAACCGTTCGGTGCGATTTGTTTTATGGTCGGGTATTGGTCGGAACAGACGACCCGAGCCGCGATGTTTTATTTTCCATTTTTTTTTTTTTGCCAGAGTGTCGAGTCACCGTTTCGGCAAAATCGAGAAAATAGTACTGCTTGGGGGGGGGGGGGACGCGATCGCTCTAGCTGGCGCGGTCACCACTTTGATAGTACGTACCAGGTATCTGGCTGACTGTACGTTGTGCAATGATGGTGTGTCGACACGTGCTTTGATTGGCCAGCTCGTTTCTGTTGTTTGGTGGTTGGTTGATGAGCGTTTTTGTCTGTCGTCCGGAGAGGAGAAGTCGTCTGTCACGAAGGTACAATAATGTTGAGGATCGGTAGACCAAATGCGTTCGTTAGTGTCAAAGGTGTCAAATTTAATTGTACATTTACTTGCAGTTGGGCGGCACAGCCTTCTTTGAGGAAAGCGGCCGTGGTGTGGAGGAGTTCGATGTGCGCGGCGTATCGTTTGCCGGGCTTGGGGGCTGGTTTTCAAGGAAGAAGAGCCTGATCTCGAGGAGGAAAATGAATCTATCACAGCACCATAATAATATCTTACTCCGCGTAAACTCGTGAGAGCTATATATATGTCACCCAAACCGAGCCAAGCTGGCGGTTGTTTTTCTGGTCGCACAGCGATGTCGCTTGGCCTACGTATTCATCAGTGAATAACTACCAGGCAACTGGTTGGTAGAGAAATGGATTTCATGCGGGCACGAAATGTCTCTCTAGTAAAACAGCTGGAGCAACAGCAGCAGCAGCAGCAGCAGTATAGTTCCACAGTTTACTGCGGTCTTTCATCACGGAAAGTCGAAACGGTGTCTTGTCTGTTGCCACTATATTTGGAACCCTTTTTACTAGAAGCAGGGCGTGTACTACTGCTTGCTGTGGTGCCGATCTCTTTGTCGGATTTTGATTCCAAGTACGTACGATACTTCTTCTGTTCCGGAAACGTGAATGGATGCGGATGTAACTGTACACTTTGGCTTCAAACGTTCAAAACGGGCGATTTAGGCATGCTTTTTTTGCACCCGCTTGTTCCCCCCCCCCCTACGAAAGAACGGATATTTCCTCGTGTAAGATTCTAGCGGTAATTTTTTCAACAGCATTTACTGCTTGCTTGGAAGTCACGATGTGCCGTTGAATCCCCCGTAAGCTAGGTTTTCCTCTTTTAACTTTACTCTTTCACTCCTGTAAAAAGCATCCTCCTGGTCTCGTCCTGGTGCAAAAAATATTATCCTGGCGCAAAAAATATCCTGCTGCGACACTTATCCTGGTCTAATTCCGAGTAGTTTTCGAGCCCAAAAATGTGGGTGTAGGCGTGAGAAAAAAGAAAAACACTCCTCTTAGTTAAAACATCCCGACCGACCCCGACCCTTGACTGGTCCAGCAGAGAAAGCTGTGCGGCGCCGTTCGAGCGCCCAAAGCGCCCGCTTACACAATACTACTACTGCTGTAGTCAAGGCATCACAGCAGCGGCCACGCCCCGCTTGCAGGGGTGCAGGGGTGGCTGCCGTAAAACGCTCAAGCCATAAATTGATGGTCGTCAGGGCCCAGCCTTGATGATCATGACGCCGATCGCCCACGTCATGAGCGTTTACGAAAGCATACAAAAACAAAAACTGCTACGAGTACTCGTACCAGGTACGTACTAAAATTGCCTTACGACTTTATTCTTCTTCGGTAACTTTACTCGTAGTTCCTTCGTTCTCGTACGAATAACACATCTTGTTTAAAAAAAGGAGTGCATAATAGATCACTCAACCATGCCAGTAAGATCACTCAACCATGCCGATAGACTCGTTCAAGGCTTTGCCCCCAGCAGCTTCGTCAACCAGCGATGCTCCTACACTACTACTGCTGCTGCTGCTGCTGCTGCTGCTGCTGCTGCTGCTGCTGTCAACGTCAACACTGCTGCTGCTGCTGCTGGTGTCGTCAAGCTGGCCGCCTCCATCCTGCAGCAACACCTCCCCGTCCTCCCCAACAGCAGCCCCCCCCGACTCATCAAAGGCATGGGCACCCTCGGCACCACCCTCATCATCACTATCACGTGCAAAATTTCCCGCCCCCACCCCACTTGCCGACACCCCCATCCCCCCCCCGCCCCCCACAACAGCCCCCTTTTCCGCCACAGCGGCTAGAACCTTATCCAAGCTCGCCTCCAAACGTGCGACCTGTCTCGAGAGCACCTTCAGCTCGGCCTCGACACCGGCTGCACCCCCACCCTCACTATTATACTCTCGGCGAGAAGGGGCAGCAAACGGCGGAATCTCTGGAGTGGTGGGTGTTGTCGGCAGGGCGTCATCCCCTACTACCGCACTGGCGGGATCGGCCGAGGGTGCCAGGGGGCGGCTGTCTCCTTCCTGGAGCGCCCGGAGCCCCCTGCGGGTGTGCCGGGAAGCGAGGCGGGGGGGGGGAGGGGGGGGGTGTACTTCATTTTCAGGCATGGCCGTAGTCGTATGACCATATACCCTCGCATACCTACAATGCCGGGACGGAGCATGTCGGGTTTTCACCGACCAGGCAGACATTGCTAGCACCAACAGCGGGGAGGGGAGATACAACAGTGTGTGCATGAGGGATGAACTCAATATCATGCATGGTCGGTGGGAATCGTACCATCATAGACCCTCGCATCCCTACAATGCCGGGATGGAACACGTCGGGTTTTCACCGACCAGGCCGGCATTGCTAGAGGGAGGGGAGGGGGGCCCCCACTCAACTGTTACTCGCCTTAGTCATTTGACCATTGGCCACGCATCCCTTTCGAGATGGAGCACGAGCAGGGGGGGGGCAATCTCAGAAGGTAATTCGGACCAGGGTCAGGGTAATTACCTACCTGGTACGTAAAAGAGTGCCAACTTACAATAGGGGCGCTCGTAGGATGGACAACATTTTTTCCGTCCAAAATTAAACATGTTAAGTGCGGCTTGGGATCCCCACGCGCTAGGACATACCGGTACGTGGTAATGGCGCCGTGATACGAAGTAGTTGGACAGGTAATTCATGTGGCAAGGGATCGAAGCTCTCACAAAGTTGCAGCAGTAGGCACCAGCAGCAAGCATCGATCGCTACATGCTTCGTTGTTTTTCCCCTCTCGACGCAACGGCAGGCAGAATGGGGCGCTCAAAAGCACGCACATGGCAGCAGCAGCACCAACAACAACAACAACAAGCACACATCGTTGTGCGGCATTATGGCAGCAGCAGCAGCAGCAACTACAGTAGAAGCGGCACCATAAAGCGGTTTGGGATCAACGAGCATCATAAAAGTTGTCTGGGGTCAATGAGCAGCAGCAGCACCACCACCACCACCACCAATAGCAGCATCATAAAGCTGTCTGGATCAATGAGCAGCAGCACTATATAGCAGCATCATAAAGGCGTTTGGGGTCAATGAGCAGCAGCAACAGCAGCAGGCGCTGTTCGGGGTCAATGTGCACAGCCAGCAGTAGCATCACACCGCTGGGAGGGTTTGGCACTCTAACACTCTCTACTCTGGCCGTCGTACAATAGTACTCACACTCGGTAGTCCGGGAAGAGAAGCGGCCGGCCGCTAGCCGCAAGCAGGGCTCGCATCTTGCCGTTGTCGACTCGCTTGTTTCCCCCGCCCCTTATGAGGTAGGTACCAGGTAGATCATAAGGTAGATGGTAGTACACATGATAACATTTACACGACGGACATCAGCGACAAAGAAAAGAAAACGACCAGCGACCAACGGCGCACAACGCACAAGGCACGATACAAGAGACAAGAGGCACGGCGACTGTCAACCATGGCTGTTGATCGAGACAACGGATGACATACGAGTACCACGATCTTGTTGTAGATAATGGTGATCTTAACCTGCCGTCGTGAGATGCTGCGCAGGAACTGTATAGTACAGATCCAACCCAGGATCATGCAGCAGGTGATGCGGCTCCCACCCGGCATCATGAGCTAAATCATACAGATCATACAGGTCATACAGATCATACAGATCAAACAGATCAAACAGATCATATAAATCAGGAATATATCTGCCCTGAAGGATCTAGATCATACAGTGGGAGCTGAAGATGATCTATCTATAGCCGAAAACGATTATATGTCCTATACTACAGCGATAATATAATTCCAAGCATAAATAGAAGCAGGTCCAGTTTCTCACTCATCACACCGCAAACTGCCCAGAAACACTTATTTACTATTATACAAGTGGTACACTATACTATCACATATAATATGTACAATACTGTTGTGAGCGCACTGAAAGCGCTACGTACGTACTTTTATTGAGGTATCCTGGGCAAGGTGCTGCGTGCTCGTAACTCCGTTCGACACCTATTAAACTAATAAATACCCGCGTACCATCAAGTTTTGTTTTTCAGCTGGGTAGCAGTTTTTGTTTGGCGGGCCACGCGCATGCCGCCACAGAAAGCATTATATTTCTTCGGTGGTGGGCAATCCTCGCGGGAAAGCTAAAAACAAAAAAGAACCAGGCACGCCAAATATCTTTTACCAAGAGCGAGCAGTACGTAACGTACGTGCGTTCACGAGTATACCGCAGAGGACTTTGGAAACATGCAAAAACTGCCGTGGGCAAAATCAACCGCCAGTTGAAAAAAACAACTTAAAACATAACCAAACAAAAATCAAACAAAATAAATCAAAGTAGAAAGTAAAATAAAATAAATGGACACTGCACTGCCATGCCCGCTTCCATTTACCAGCTGTAGGCTGTAGGTATGGTGTGATAGCTCCGCACCTTCGATTGACGTACTTCTCGCTCGGATCCGGATCCTGGCGGGGGTATCCCAGCAGCTTGCATCCGAACGCCAGCGTCTGGGCGAAGGTATACACGACAGCGATAGGGCAAGGGGAAACAAACGCCAGATGGGAACGCCAACCTCAGAGTTCAGGTGGCAACCTCGCCACAACTGGTGGCAGGCACATAGGCTTTATCTGAAAGCTGCCTGCGCCACCTTTAACCCGTTCAGAAAAGGTACACCCTCATATAAGGTACACCCTCAGAAAAGGTATACCCTCAGAAAAGGTACATCCTTAGAAAAGTTATACCCTCAGAAAAGGTACATCCTCAGAAAAGGTACACCCTCAGAAAAGGTACACCCTCAGAAAAGGTACACCCTCAGAAAAGGTACACCCTCAGAAAAGGTACACCCTAAAAAAGGTGCGCCCCAAAAAAAGGTACACCCTCAGAAATTACCTGGTATACCTTAAAAAAAATTGCACCCTCATGAAAGGTACAGTCTTCTTTCGGGCACAAACTACTTGGAATTATAGTGGGCACACATTTTCAATGGAGAAAGGGTTTACACGTCGGACAGATCATCTACAGATAGGTCATTTACTGTAGTTCATCTAGATCCTAATCGAGGTGCTGTGTAGGATCTGTATAGTACAGGTCTAACCCAGGAAATGTGCACTATATCACGCAGACTACACGGCTCCCACCGCGCAACATGAGCTAAATCATGCAGATCAGGGATATCTCTTCCCTGGAGGACCTAGATCATGATATATTTGTACATGATCTAGAACATGATGTATCTGTAGATGATCTAGATCATAATGTATCTGTAGATGATCTAGACCATGATCTATCTATAGATTATCTACTACTGCAGAACAAGATATATCTGTCGATGATCCAGATGACCTATCTGTAGATTATCTAGATCATGATCTATCTGTAGATGATCTAGATCATAATGTATATGTAGATGATCTAGATCATGATCTATCTGTAGATGATCTAGATCATGATCTGTCCACATCTTGACCGGGGAGGGGTAAGAGGAGCCCCTCGCGAACATCCTCTCGGGCAAATACACAGTCGGGAGAGTGGCAGCTCACGGAAGTACATACTACATACTATACACGGCAGTTTTGGAAAGCATTGCAGTCGTGTTGCTTTTCGGACTGGTACCTAGTTGTTGAGGACATAGGACAAACTACCTACTTGTTGTGGGAAAGTTTAAAAAAAAAACGCCTTCTATACCTGGTGTAATTTTGGCGGCAGATTTTCCGATTCCCTCTCGACACAAAACACGCTCTTCGAATCAAAACGCTACAAACACTGTCGTATGCGTGTATGATACGGTGTATTGTGGTACACACTTCGGAAGGAAAACGGTCACTAGCTACTGTAGTACCTCGTATCTAGTGGACGGCAAATCGTCAGCGACGTTCATGATCATGCCGGGCTCCGGGCGCTCGATCGACGACTCCACCACGCCAACGATGTCCGCCACGTGTATTCGGGACACCATTGTTCCGTCATCCGAGCCAGCTAACCGAATGTCTCCGTTATGCCTGGATCGATCGAAGCAGAACGTTTTGCAAGGTTATATCAAGCCCGTTGCGCACACACACATGGAAAAAGACGGCGTCCTCGGCTTGTCGCTGACTGCACCGGCCTGCAAATAGAACTCGATCCCGGAGTGCTCTACTTGGCTTGGTATTCACGCAAAAGCTTGAACAGCGAGCGTTCTTTGTCACCGTGGGACAATATATATATACATATATATATACAATTATGCTATCAATACTTGTTCTTATCATATTCATTCATCGACATGATCTAGTTTTTTTTTTCTTTTCGTTCTTGTCCATCCCATTTACGAGTATGATCTTCGCCCTTCCTTTCTCTCTCCTTCCTAGTCGTAACTCAGATCCGGGTTCACAAAGTAGCCGCTTCTCCCTCCCTCCTCCCCCACTACGGTTCTTGCCTTGCATTGTTATCGCGAGAAGGTTTCAGCACTGTCTTCCCTCGTCAACTCTCGTCGAATTGTGACACAAGACAGGCTCCACCAATTCTACTACAAGGTGTGTATAGGTTTGGGCAACCTTACAGATGACAGCCTGCTGCGATGTCACAGCCCCAAAAAGACTAAAAGAGAGTACATCTCTCAAGAACGCCAGGACCCACCTCTTGTTGAGCAGAAAAAACAAACTTCGTTAAAAAAAACACTTCAGCCAAAGAGCCGCGCGCGCAAAAAAAAATACGAGACATTCTGGATAAGTGCCAGGACAAAACATGGCGCACACAACCCCTCCTCTGCGTTCAAAAATCCCCCTTTTTGGTAGGCTCTAACTTCGCCCCCCTCAGTGACACGACACCATTACGCCATTACATCATGCAAACCCGTTCCACTGCAACCAGCTCCATGTTGGGCACAGCGAAAGCCTCCATACCTTGCCACGGAGTCGAGAGCGCTCCGGCCTGGACCGTAGATGCCGGCAAGCCTCAACACGTGCGTGGGAATCCCCTCGCTCTCCTGGGATGACGACATGGCCAAGCAGACGTAGCGAGTGGGGCCGACAGTGATCAAAGGGGGGTAGGATAGACCAGAAGGCGATTGTCATACTACAGAGGTATACATCTGCAGCGTGACCTCAGGGAAGTTAGAGAAAGCTTGAGCCACGACACCATTACGCCATTACATCATGCAAACCCGTTCCACTGCAATCAGCTCCATGTTGGGCACAGCGAAAGCCTCCATACCTTGCCACGGAGTCGAGAGCGCTCCGGCCTGGACCGTAGATGCCGGCAAGCCTCAACACGTGCGTGGGAATCCCCTCGCTCTCCTGGGATGACGACATGGCCAAGCAGACGCAGCGAGTGGGGCCGACAGTAACGGTATTTTTTTTTTTTTCATCAAACTTGGGTATACGGGAAAATTTGCGGCAGCCCGAAACGCTAGCTTTAACCGGGCGTGCCAAGTTTGCTCACCCGTGGAAGAGAGATAGCCTAGCCATCGCAGGCTGCCGTTTCTGTGAGCCCATTGCAGTTCCGGCATGTGCGCGGCGAGGACGGGGTCCGTGCCCGATCTGCCCGGCGTGCAATAGAGGCATGGGAACAAACCTTAAGCTTTTTAAAAAGTGTTGATGAGAGACGACCCAAGCGTAAGCAACCGCCAGTCAAACCAGACAGAAAAAAATACCAAAAAACATAGCACGCAGCTTGCGAAGATCAGGTTCTACGAAATGTTCCAATCAACATCACAGCTGAGGTTGTCCGTTTAAACTTGTACAAAAAAAAGGAAAGATCGCTGCCCATCATCCTGGGATTTAGATGTTGTAACATAAGCAGTACCACAATTGGCCAAACACATAAGGACCGTTAGATATTACTATTGGAGTCCAAACGGATTGTATTCACGAACAGGGGGTATGATATGTAGTAATAATAATATGAAAAATTGGTTTCGAAACCGGTCGAAGCAGCGCCGTTCTGGGTGCGACCGTCGCATATATACCCAAAGCTTAAGGTTTCACATCTGGGACAGATTATGATCTAGACCATCCATTGATTAACACTTCATGATATACGGTCGATCTGTGCAGGGAAGATACATTCCTGATCTGTATGATCTGTATGATCTGTATGATCTAGCTCATGTTGCCGGGTGGGACCCATATAGTCTGCACAATGCAGGACACGTTTCCCGGGTTGGATCTGTACAACAACACGAGTATACAAATCCTGCACAACATGTCGTAACCGCAGGTTAGGATCTACAGTAAGATTATCTAGATGATCTAGATGATCTATCTGTAGATGATCTATCTGTCCGACGTGCCACATATTTGCCGCTGCTGCTGCTGTGCAGCAGGCCATCATCGCACCAATAATACTGCAAAAAATAGGTGTATTCTACGACGTCATACATATGATACGTGGCGAGCACTGGTTTCACACCTCGTGTCGCTATCATACTCGTACTCTGGCCGAATCATGCCTTGCGGTATCACGTGTCGCTCTATATACACGTCGACCGTATCATGTATCATGCCTTCCGGAAACCGAGAGCCCACCCGGATGCGCTTACTGTAGAGCTGGCGGCACAGTACTGAGGATGCAGGTGGCGGACGCTAGAGCCTCCAGGGGTTCCGGCTTCATCATCGGCCCGCTCCAGTCGTCGAAGATGTAAGCCTGAGGTACCAAGAAAATAGCGCCACAATGGAAAACCGAGGCGAGGGCTGGTGGTGGTTGGTGATGACAGTTTTAGTTTTTGCCACAGCAACGGGTGAGGCAGGTGGGAACCCGTGCGCACTCGTAGAGTTTATCGTCCTGATTGCTTGTGTTTGTTGGGGATATGGTTCCGATAGCGTTTGAGGTTGAGTTCGTAGGGCTGGGTATCGCGCTGACGCAAAGCGAGGTGTCGGTTTGCGTTGGTGTGCGGATTGAGAATGGTTGAGAATGGAATGGGACGTGACACGGCGAAAATGAAACCACAGCAGTGCAGCGCAGCAGTAGACGGAGTACCGCAACAAAGCACATGTTGTCTTCGTACCGCTGTACGTGCTGCTGCAGCAGCACGTATCATATGATACCAGGTACCTGGTGCGCGTTTACTCCAACTAAACTGTCCCTACGTACGTATTGCTCTCGAGTGATAGCCTAAAGGCCTGAACAGTTCACGTCTCGACTTCGATTGATGCACACAGCACAAGAGCACAAGCTATCGAGCGGGGCTGTATGGGCCACAGCAGCAGTAGCCATGCTCGTATAATACGTAATCGCATACTACCCAGCAGTCTCGACGTGCCCACGAAGTACGAAGGACAACGCGCGTAAAGCAAGAAAGCGCCACAGCACCGCAACTACCACGCAGCGGAGTTTTAAAAAGCTTCGCATGACGTCAGACGTTGACAATAAGCACTTCCAACGTGATCTACCGCAGACAGGCAGGTAGGAGGTCAACCTACCTCGCGCCACAGACCACACTGGCTAAGAGCAACCTCGGCCATACCCCGTTACCTACCCCGGCACACCTCTACAAGTACCCAGTACCCACACCCACCTCTATCCCTTGCTCTCGAAGCGACTTGACCTTCCGGGGGTCAGTGCAAGTCCCATGCACAGTCCACCCCTTTCGCAGAAACGTCAACGCGACCGCTGTAGCGACGTAGCCCACACCGAAGATGAACAGCGACTTTCCCGCGGCCTTAGCCTCCTTCTGGTCAGATAAGGATAGGGCGGTTGCAGGGCGTCTTCGACGTGCAGCAGCTGTGGGGAGTTGGCGTGTGAGAGGCGCGAAGCGGCGGCCTGACAGGGAGGACGCTGATGTTGTTGTAGTTGTTGTTCGACGGAGGTTGTCTGAACAGCGGGCGGTGCGGCTAGTGGCAGGGCTGGATAGAGATGTTGCCCAGGCCATGAGCTGTGGGCGCTCTGCAAGCGCCGGATGCATTGCGGAAAGCAAGAGGGCACATATTGCCGCTGATGCATTCATGCTGTCCTCTAATCAGGAGCTGGAGGCGCAACCTACGCTACGACGAGCAATGATGCGTATCGACTATCGACGTAGAACCGTCGCAAGGTTTGTTATCTGTTTTGGTGGCGTTTGTACGGGGGGTTCACGATCATCAAGGATTCGGCGATGCCGGGCTCAGTCCCTCGCTGCCAGCATTCTGCGTGTCTCAGCTGGCTGGGTGTCCTCATCTCGCCAGTAATTACACAGCAAGGGACCCTACGCAAGTCGTTCTGCGAAATACCCGTCCATTCACCCGTGAGCTTCACAGACGACGACTTTGGTCGGGATGCATTTTCGCTGTTGAAGCCGCCAAAAACGTATTGTACGAACAGCACGTTGAGTATTTTGGTGCTTCGGCACGAGCGAGTATGGATAAGACGCAGCCTGTCCATGCGGCTGCTTGCCGTGAGAATGGAGCAGCAGGAGCTGCTGGGCTTACAGCACGTATTCTCACGTGGAATATCAACGGGCTGAGGAAGGTAGCCGTGGAGCATGCAGGGCTGAAGCAACTTTTGGATCAATTCGACGCCGACATATGTGAGTGCTGCTGCTACGCTGGCACGCTGAGGTTATGCCGACATGCCAACACGGCAACACGGCCAGCAGTCTGGTGTTGAAGGTTGCATTGACCTCGTGTTGATCTCACTTATCTTTCGCTCCACCGCTGGGTTGACGCAGGACCGCGTTTTGTGGAAAATGAGCTGCATTTGTGCGCTGTCATTGTGCGCTGTGAAAGAGAAAGCCTAACGCCATGCTCGCTTGCTCTCCCTCTCTTGTCTCCTGCCCCGCACGATATGTCCCGTGTATCACGCCGCCACGCACCAACGGACCGGTCAGTATGCTTTCAAGAGATCAAGATCACGAGGAGAGACCTTGGTGAGACAACTACTCCTTGTACGTACGTACAGCAGTAGCGCGGACATAAATCAAAGCCCGCGATACGTGCACCCGGTGCTTCCGCCCTGCGAACTCGTAGCCCATTCGTATCATATGTACCATATACGTAACATCTTCCATTGCCACCAAACCACCGCTCACGCCTGTCTACTGTCTGCGTGCTGCCTGCCGCGTGTGTGTGCCGCGGGATGCCCGATTGCCGTGACTTCTCCCACCGTATATGCAGTGGAGCGCGACTTAGCCCAAGCGAAAGGGTACCACTGCGTATTCACCCACTGCACAGTGCCCCGCAAGGCCTCCTACTCCGGCGTGGCAACCTTCATCCGGTCGGACTCGGGTTTGAAGACGCTGGCATCGACCAAATCTCTCGCAGACGCGGATTTTTTCGGCTCTTGTCGTAATGCTGGGAGTTTCTCCGGAGGGCTGACCCCCGAAAGGCTCGGGGCTCTGGATTCTGAGGGTCGAGTGCTGGTGACGGATCATGGGCATTTCGTTCTCTTCAACGTGTACGCTCCTTGCACCAGGTGCGATGCCTCATCCATTCAGTCCGTGTTTCCCACGCTGCCCACAGCTCTGCGTAATGTAGTATACTCTGTACGCTTAGTGTTACGGGCATCCCTTCAGCGTTCACGTTTCCGCGCGGGTGATCGCTCACTCGCTTGTAGTTTCATCAGAACAGAACGATGATAGCCGTCGCCGCATGGCAAACTAATCAAAGGGTGGTTGATGCAGGCCTCCAACTCATCCACGCGGAACTTCAACTAACAGGTGTTACATACCTGGTATACAGATAGAGCAAGCCCAGGTAGGTATCAGACCCTATACCGGATCGTACTCTGTTTTTAGACCGAAACCAATCTTGCATACCAGGTATGTATGTACTGCTCTCGGTAGCCAACATGTATCGACTTGTGTTTTTTTACAGGGCTACAAAGTACAGAAATAATCTTGAATTCTTCTAAAATCCCTCCGACAATATTCTGAGACCGGCATCGTACTGCATTTGCGCTCGTTGGGGGATATTGAGCTACAGCTTTCGTCCATAACCAAGGCTATCAAATTTTTGCTCGCTGGTTCTGCCGATTGTGGTCCGTAAAGCCTCTTGTGAGTGCTTCAGCGAGATTTAACGACGAAAACGAGTACCATGGTTGAGGTGCAGAGAGCGCCATTTTTCTGGTTGGGGGTGTCACGACGCTGCATGTCTGCCAAACGGAGACATCGTTCCATCGAAAAACCTGATGCCTGCGGTAGTAACTACTGTTGCTCCTCCATCGAGTGTACGCCGACGTTTTTACCGAAGGCCAGACATACCACGCTCGCGTCGAACCCTCCTGAAGGGCTGGTAGGCACACTTGAAGCCCCTCGTGGGCAGTTTGCACGCCGGATAAATATGTGTACAATATCCAAAGGTTGTGAACCACAGTAAGCAAGGAACACAAATCAATATGGTAGAATCGCTTTTTCTACAACCGAACGGTGAAACGGTCGCTGACATATCATACATAGAAAGATGGGCTGTATTACGCCGCCTGATTTAGGAGTTGGCATGGTGGGTCAAAGCGCGGCGGAGGCGGGCTAACGGCAACGTATTTTTTCCGCGGTTGGCATCCGGATCGAGATTCAAAAAGATGCGAACGTTGTGTGTCGAAGGCGGAAATATCTGTCCAGATTTTGGGATCATACTGGCGCGAGAAGCGGTGTGTAGAAACGTGCATCACCCGAAATCTGGCATGCTTTAATGTGTATCTCGCTCTGTCGCTAACAACTCTAGAATAGGAATGGAGATATCAAGGTCGCCTTCTTCTTCCGGGAGTTCTGACCTTGGACTACAACTCTAGCTGGACTTTGTACATAACGTTCGCCTCCTGTTTCCTCAAGCACTGATCTTAGCACTCTAACTGGTGGGTTATATTATATTTATAGTCCCTTGCGATAACACCCTCGCTATGGAAAATCACAACCTGTGTATTCTCCTGCCACCATCCCAACTCTTATGCACAGCAGCTCTGGCGACGAGGACGAGAAGAAAGATGAGCGTCGCTCGTTCAAGCGAGATTTCCTGGCCTTGCTAGAGACGCGAGTATCTCAGCTTCAAGACGTTGGACGAAATGTTATTCTGGTGAGATGGTTGGCGAACAGATAATCGCTCGAATACATATCTCCTGTAGCCACGTGAGGCATTTCCGCGCAGAGCGAATGCCGACAGCCAAATCGAAACTGCCAGCCCTCCCCGCATTGGTGCGCCCTGAACAATCGGAACATTACATATGCCAATCAAGCAGCCTTTGTTGTATCGCGAAAACAAGCTATATCAGATGCTGGAACTCCAACTGTTTTTTCTACTGCCGTGCGGTCAATCGATGGAGGTCCCGCCCTGCTTCTCGGCCTGACAATGTCCTCTCATATCACATGCCAAGGTGGGCGACTTGAACGCATGTGCCAGCCAGCTAGACCATGGCTTCACCATCTCGGACGCCGATTTTCTCGCCTCGGACTGGAGCAAGTGGATACGCGGGATGCTGGGGTTTGGCTCGTCGGATACGCCCAGGTCGGTACTTGTACTTCTGCGGCCTCACGTGGTGGTGACAGCTACTACATTATGAATACTGGAATGACGAAAGTATATGTGTTCGTCTTCGGGAAGGGTGGGGAGGGGAGGTTGCTGCGTCCTGTACGGACCTATGATTGGTCGGCGTTGTTATATTGATTCGGCATGCTTGGTGTTTGTTGCTGGGTGGTGTAGCTGACTGCAGCCCTACGTCGGGATTTTGAGGGGGTGACCTCTTTCTCGTGTGATGCCGTCGGCTTCTATTTTTTTTTCTCTCAGCGTTACGGGAGAGTTTTCTCGCTCAGGTTAGTGTCGTTAAGTCGTACTTTGCTGGCGCGCATCTCGCCAAGTGCTTCAGTGGGATTAAACCTGGTGGTGGTGATATACAGTGTGCGACACCACTTAAGGCATGCCTTGTTCTGGGCCAGGATGAAACGGTTTTCTCATTTGGAGGCAGGGTATGTCCAACACTATTTTCAGTATTATGAACTCGGTTTCTTGTGTCTCGTGAAAAAGCCGAGCCAAAACCTACGAACTCCCACAATGTCTTGCGTGCTGTTGCGTACTGTAGGCGAAATAGCTTAATGCTGCAATACCACTGCACTTTACAAAATAACCCTCGCTGTACGTCAACCCGTACACCCTATCCAATGCTAGGCTCGTGGACTGCTTCCGACGGTTACATCCCCATCGCAAGGACGCCTTTACGTGCTGGAACACCCAGACAGGGGCAAGGGAGAACAACTACGGAACGCGCATCGACTTTATCACGGCGAGCGCAGAGTTCACAAACCAAACCCTCCGCGCCTGCGATATCATGCCGGAATTTTTGGGGTCGGATCATTGCCCTGTGCGCGCGAAATTTGAGGTACCCCTCCCCCCGGGAGGGAAGAACAAGTCAACGATGGACAGCGGAGGGGTCGGTGACCGTGAAACTAGTGTGTGCGAGGTGGGCGATGATGATCGCGAATGGTCCGAGCACCCCCCAGAATGTTCCTGTTTCTACCCGGAGCTGGCCAGAAAGCAGACAAAGCTTGCCAGGTACTTTGTGGCAGGCGGGTCTAGCGGAACGCCGCCGGAGGACACCAGAGGGCGAGAGAACGGGGTGGTGGGTGCAACCGGCGCCGGGAGTCGCGGGAGCAACCTGGCGCCGTGTTTTGCCAATGGTAGGGCGGGCGCAGTACGACGGGGGGCTTTTTTCTCGCAGACACCTGCTAGCTCGAAGGGCCCTGAGCCACGTGGGGTGCGAGGTATTCCGTTGGGACCTGCCGGTCGTTCGTCAAGCTGTGCAGGCGCAAGGGGGCGCGGGATCGGACCGACCTCGCGTCTCCAGGGGAAGCTGACATTCGGCTCAGCGGCGACAAGGTCTGCCAGCATGCCTGCCGCCAAATTGCGGACAGTGACGCCTGCAGCTGAAGCTGAGAGAAAAGAAGCTGCGGGTGGCCTTGTTGGGGGCTTGGCCACGAACGGCGAGCAAGGCCAGGCGGCTATGTCCTCCGTGTCCTCTGGAGCGGTCAATTCAAGCGCGAATCCCGCGGATCCTTCGGCCACTCGGGACGAGACGCAAGGGAGCGATGTTCCGCTAGCTGGAAGCGGAGTAGATGCTGGTGCTTTTCCGGGTAGCGTTCGGGCCGCGGGTGGGGTTGAAGCAGGACCAGGCGGCAGCTCAAATAGTGAAAGCGCAGAGGCTTGGAAGGCGTTTTTCGGGAATAAGAAGAAGAGCACGCCGCCTTGCGAGCACGGCGAACCGTCCATACAGCGGACTGTGCTCAAGGCCGGTCCGAATCACAACAGGAGGTTCTACACTTGCGCCCGTTCGGCCGGCAACTGGCCGACCGACCGAAATGCGCGCTGCAAGTTTTTCCAGTTTCGGGATGATGGGGTGAGAGGCTTCATGGAACGCCCCCCCCATGACGACGCTAGTACTAAGAAACAGCGCCGGGTTTAGGGCAATACCCGCGAATTTTATTATGGTATAGCCATAGGTTAGGTTAGTGGGCGCCATAAATGGTTTATCGGCGAAATTTCCGAGGGGAAATATTCTCGACCGGCCCTGATTGGCCCACGTTCCCACCATAACACCATTCCCATTGGTGGAAAGGGATCAAGGTTAATTTGTTTAGCTGCTCTTCTAGCTGGCGTTCGCCATCCCCTCTTCTGGCGACAGAGAGGAGATCGGTTGTCAGCCGCGGACTGCTGTGGTGATTGTCGGCCAGGCTTCTCAGTTGTAAACGAAAACTTCTCGCAGACCCCGTAGGAATTTTGGCAGACCCTGCATAATGTTTTGATAGATATATTCTACGGTTTTACTCTGTATTTTTGTTCTACGTCATTCTGCTGTACTGGCTGGAGCTGTCGCGATGCAGTAGGGAACACGACGGGGGGGGTAGAAACCTCCGCGGTGACGTGGTCAGTAAGCACTACTATCATAGTAGGGCTGGGAGGAGCTACAGTACCGGTTGAGAACACACCGTAGTCACTTCTTAGACTGATAAGTTAGCTGCGAATCGACAATGTGAACCAGTGCGTACCCAGATTGATTTTGATCTCTGGAAGTCTTGTTTAACCCTTGGCACATCACCTATTAGTTATGTGCCTATTATTTGTCTCTGTTGGGCTGTGCGTGGTAGTTCTCTGTAGGACCAACATGGGCTGGGTGTGTTGCGTGTTTTCGTGCGAGGATATTGTAGGGAGTGATTTAGGAGAAGGAAGGAGGGCATATCACCGCAACGCTACCGCAGACCGGGCAACGGAGGGCAGGTCATTTGCTGCTATGTACTGTGTAGAGACCGATGGGTGTATTTTGAACTTCTGTGATCAGTATTGAATGGCGTTCGACCTTAAACCTCCTCTGGCTTCGCCGGCCTCAACGGTACGACAGAGATAGGTACACCCAGCAGTGGTATCTGCTGTTGTCTTCGTCGGGTGTGTGTGCAAGCAAGTATGCTCAGCGCCACTATACGGCTTGATGCGTATCGTCATGGGGTTGTATTTATATGTCTGTGCACATTGTGTACGTGACTTGTTTCGTGCCTGTTGCGTGGCATCTCCTGGCAAGCTTGATGCAACCATGAACCATGAACATAATAACATGTGCGTGATCAATTACTTACGTGGATGAAGCCTTCTATCCGATCGACGCCTTTCGAGCCGATTACTAATAGGATATGTTTTATGAGAAAGTTGCACTACTACCAGTATTCCCTTTTAGGACTGCAGTTCCGTTTTGGGGACAAACCCCTCTAATTCTAAGTAATTTGTCCCCAAAACGGGACTCCAGTCCTACAACGGTTAAGAGTGCCATTTTTTTCTCCGGTCAATACGTACAGCACTACCGCACACCGCTATTTATCTATGTATTGCGTTGCATGCGCGTGTCGCTCACCCGCTCGTCGGCCCGTCGAGTATTGAATGTAGTCGACTCATGGTACTACAGCTGTACTGCTGTAGTAGTAATGACACTAAATATGTCCTTGAACCCGCGAACTCGTGTCACACAGCCCACCCTCGTAAGTCGCGCTACAAGTAGTCTATTAGCTACATACCCGGTATACGCGTGCTGGTTCGTACCCTTCATGTTACCACTACGTACGCTTGTACGCGGAGCAAGTTACTCGGGGAATTATTCGTCGTACGTCGTACGAGTATCATTTTTGAGGCAGTAAACATATCTGATTTCTCCGTGATGAGTTTGTCCCCGCGCCAACTGTGTGCAGAATGCAGAGTAAAAATCTGACGATATTTGAGGTTGAGGATTACGCCCTCTTCCAACCCTTAGCCTTATCTGCAATACATACCTGGTCCCACTGGGTGCAAGGTACTGTACCCGGGTGGGTGAAGTGTGTACCAGATGGTGATGCACAAGCAAACGAACAACCCACAGCTGCCCTAGGAAGAGTCAAAATCCAAAGTTGTACATATAGTAACCCCGCATGCGCATGCCACCTTAATAAATACAACTCCGGAAGGACATGTGTGCAGATCTCCTCGAGACTCGAGAGCGTGGAAGCAACAAGAGGACTCCACTCCACTGCCCCTGCTGCCGTCAATCGACACCCAATGTATCTATCGAGAGTGCTTTGCCTTCTCTTACCAGGGGTGGCATACGCCTTCTCTGGGGGATGGACACCTCTCGGGTACAGCAAGCTGCATCACGGTCGAGCTGGTTCTAGCTATGCGCCTGACGCGGCAGAGTCGATATCGCCATGCCGACCAGCACCGACAAAGCTTCGCGCTCAGCCCAACGAATACGAGGTATTCTTCAACAAAGCCTCGAAGCTAGGGGGGGCGGCGATCAGCGGCCTGACGCCGGAAGAACGCGCGGATAGAGCGCTGGAGGTGAGTAGGATATGCAGGCTTCTGCCTTGTTGAACAAAGCAACTTGAATTATCATGTGTGATTGAGTGTGATTATCTGCAAGTAAATCGTGCTGTACGTACTCTGTACTCGTAAATAGTATCATCGTATCTACCTCGAACCACACACAACAACAGCGCTACGAAGGACTGCCGTGGGTGGATAAGAGTAGCTCTAATGTACACTGCTTGTACACCTACGCGCTCCTTCGGGGTTGGGTTAGCTTACTCTTCACGTATATCGTTGATTTTGTCTCGACGGAATGTCTGGGCCTCGATTCGCGCTATGTGGTCTACTCTCTGTATCTGCTGTATACGAGTGTTACCTACAGCCGAACCTCGAGCGGTACGTCCTGTAGATACGAGTACATACTCTTATGATATCATACGCAGTACTGAGGTAACGCTTTTCGCCTCCACTCTATATGAAACCATTACGAGTGTTGGATTGAAACGTCTCACGTCTCATCCCAAACTTGAAACAAGAGACCCTCGTATAATATAATCCCATATGTATCTTCTGCAAAGGGGCGCCCTGCCCTGCGTTATTGCTCGTGTGACCGGCATCCTCGTGAGAGGTTCATGCTGTACAAGGTGTCTTATGCTGTACCAGGTACCTGGTACAGCACTTCTGGGCAACAAGTGCGAGTAGAAAGTACATTGTTGGTATGGCACACTACTGTATCACAGTAAAGAGTACGTGGTGTGATACGCACGTACTTGAAAGGAAGCATATAACGATCTCTTGAGGGAAGATTCTAACGCCGGGGACCACTCGCCATGATTCCTATTGCGACAATATATGCGCGCGTGCCCTCTCGCCTGTGACGCTTCATCTGACGCTTCAGGGGGAGAAGATTGAAGACGAGATCATCGAAATCGCGACGGTTTTGCGAGAAAAAGCGGACGCTATGGTCGCCAAGACTGGTTCCATAAACTTCGAGATCATCCAGCCCATGATCGACGAGATTTCTGAACTCAAAAACAAGTACAAGTGAGCACTCGAATCCACGTAATCTCACCACCGGCCAACGTACCGCTCTGACCCGAAATATAAGGACCATTTCAATTACATGTTAATATACAAACGTTCCTTATATTTCGGACCAAAGTGGTATTATGTTATACGTACGTCAAGCAATTGGTTTATGTCGTCGCTGCCGTACTGCATGCACCCTTTGCCCCCATCTCGCTGCTCGTAGCCCCCGGCTAGTTGGCCTTGACTGCCACGCAGTCTTGCGGATATTGCTTTTCATCCCGTGAATTATTGTAGAAAAACAGAAGATGACGTAGTATATAGGAAGAACGTATATGGAGTGATCGGCCGACCGGGTTCTCCAAGAGACAGAGTTTTGACGGTTATTTGTAAACCAGGTACCTGGTATACCGTAATGCCCCCTAAGATGAATGAACTCCGCACACGTATCTATAGATACGATAATATACAACTCGTCATTGCTGCTGTATTATTAGCATTTCATCCGGCAGGATATTTCTGGGAATTTTCCAGGTCACTAGTAGTGCGGTCGGTTTTGGCGTTAGGGTTATGGTTAGGGGTTCTACGCCCGTGCGTTGATCCAAGATGTTACCGGACGGTGTGTTAATATTCCTCCATTGCTGGTAATAAAGGGTCCAATGAACGCTCGCGTGACGCCAAACTGAGATTTTTGTATGCGTGCACCACAATGGTGTGCGTTTTTTCTTGGTCAGGCAAGTGGTGGGGGCTGCCGAGGCGGATGATGGCAACAGACCTGCTGAGGTTGATGGAAACCGACCTGCTGCTGAGGCGGACGATGGCGAGGAGGAAGCCAACCATCCCTGAAACTCTGCACCCTGTAATAATTAGGGTCTGCTTGTGTGGTGTGGTTTGGTTTGGTGTGCTGGTCCTCCGGCGTAGTTGCGTTGCCCGACTTGTGGCCGTCGACTCTCTCTCTCGTGACGAAAATGGGGCACTTTTTTCGTCCCATGCGATGATAAAACCCCGGGTTTCCACCAGTTGAAGGCGTTACGCGTGTGGTCCGACCCGTGTTTAGCCTGGTTCGATGCTAAAAAGAGGCTTAACCGTTTTACTATTAACATGATCCTTCTCTAATTCCAAGTAGGTTGGGCACGAAAACCTCGGTACAGTTAGAAACGGGTTAACTGTTGTGCGTCGGGGATCGTGTTCGTTGAATTTTTTTCAGGGTGGTCGTTTTCGTTTTGACGGCCGTAATAAGGCTTAAGGCTGGTAATAATAAGCGTTGCGCACAATTTTAATAGCAGCTCAAAATGCAGCTTTCAGGCGCTGGACTTGTGGAGGATGGGCGTTTTGTTGGCGCAATTTTGTTTGTGTACTGCTGTAGGTTCTGATGACAGGTGTCTTAAGGTATTTCGAAATATGGTATATATATCAGCCGCCGAAAGTTGCCGCGATGCATCAAAAGGCGCTACGTACGAGTGTGTCAGAGCTTCAGCAGAGCCAAGATTTAGGATTAAGTATATTATTTTAATATGCAGTAGAATATTTTTTCTACGAGTACGAGTGAGGTGGCGATTTCATCTACTGGTGTGTTTAGATGATTTCCTTTTCATACGGCGTCCGCTTTAGCTATTATCACGAGGCGGGCACACAGGCGTCGCTGTACAGAACCCCTTGTGCATTTTGCGCAAGCCATCACACCAATCGAAGGCGCCGGAATCACAGCAGCAGTGGTAGTAGGAGTAGGGTACGTATCGGTAGTGAGGAAAAGGGCCGACTTACGACTGCAGGATATTGTGTGGACCTACTGCAGGATATGGTGTGGACCTACTGCAGGATATGGTGTAGACCTACTGCAGGATATTGTGTGCACCTACTGCAGGATGTTTGTGTGGACCTACTGCAGGATATGGTGTGGACCTACTGCAGGATATGGTGTGGACCTACTGCAGGATATTGTGTGCACCTACTGCAGGATATGGTGTGGACCTACTGCAGGATTTTTGCGGACCTACTGTAGGATAAAGGATGAAACCGCCATACGCATACTTTGCTGTATCGCTGTCGCCTTTTCTTGTTTTTACCAGATATGTTGTTGTCCCCACTTTCCGTTTTATGTTTTGGTCCGATTTTGGGCCCGATTTTTCCCTTGTTAGTTTTTTGTGTGAGCTGCCGTGAGGAAGCAAGGAGTTGTAGTGACCGCAGCAGTACCAAATACCATACCGCATAGGGACGTTAGCTTCGGTGGTACTGTAAATGGGGTTCGAGTCTGAACCAGGTGGTGGTCCAACGATGATGATCGTAGTTTCGAAATTAAGCATCCGTCGATGCGGCGCATGATGTATTTATGGTACGGTGCAGGGTAAGCAAAGTATCACGATAAAATTTTGATAAACGATGAGCCCTGTTTTTTTTGTTTTTTTTTCTTCCTGGAAGCGTTGTCTTTAATTCTTGGTGTCAGGAAATTATTGGCTCGAATTATCGCCACCCGACCCGTCTCAACCCATGCGTACGCACGCGGTGTGCCAAACAGATTTGAAGATTCGTGCCCATAGCGTGTAGTCCCGTATATGCCGTGCGAATCTATCTACTAAGATGCTGGGAGACCGGCCGCCCCTGGCCGCCCTCTTACACTGAAACTACGTAGTATATTGAGACCGAAATCGGCCATATTAGCATATTTATCTTTGCACACATACTTGGGAATATATCATGTTCCTTTCAGGGACTGGAAAACTTTTTTTTTAGCTTTAGGTAGATCCCTGCCCTGCCCTCACGTTTGGCCTACTGTATATGTAGGCGTATATCCCTGCCCTAACGTATGGGCCATGATGCTTTCACTCAAGCAGTCTAGTTATCTCTTGATCTCCAACAGATTAGCTTCCCCATACGGCTGACTCTGCCTGTGGTTCTGCATACAATAGAGGCGTACGTAGACATCGATAAATTGACTCTACTCACAAGTCAATCCCGGCAATGTTCTCGCCCCGTCAGCTCTCGTGAGGGAATTTAACCCACCCTAAACTCGCTTTTGTCGAGGATATTTACTTCCAGCCTGTACGTATGAGTACATAGCAATACACTCATCACCTTACGTAGAAGAGATAATATCCTGTTTATGGACGGATGGCCAAGTCGTGAGCTGCAGCCGGGAATGTGGTTATTATTCGCGGGTCGGGTCAAAACCCGCGGGTCGGGTCGGAGGGGGTCACACCTATTAATAGTAGCCCGGCCCGGCCCCACCAGACCCGACCCGACCCGTGAGTTTTTGAAGACCTCCTGACCCGTGAACAGCCCTGGAAATAAGCACACTGCTTGCGCTCCCCCCAGCAGTCGTACATTTTGGAAACGGCCGCACGCTTGTCATCCTTCGTGTCGACCGTGCACCCATACCGGCTACGAGTGCATACACCACTTCGAGGGAAAGCAGCTCCATTCTTCTGAGGTACAGTTCGACTTTTTTTTTACGACTGGGAAAATGACCCCCACATGAATTCCAAGGTAGTTTTTCAGCAAAAAACATGCCAGTAATCGTATACTATACGAGTAGTGCAGCCGTAAACGGATTAAGCTTTCATGTTTCCTTAAACTGCGCCGGAGGAGATTAAACAAAAAAAGGGTGCCCTTAAACTGTGCTCTGTTTAATGGCCGCGGTGGTGCGGTGTCGTTTATTTCACTTTTTTTTAAATTAAAAGTTGCACGGGCCTTATTGTCTAGCTGACTGCAAAGCCACCCCCCGTGAAACGCTTCACGGCCGAAGCGTGCGCTTGCGCCTGCATCTCGGCCGGGTTGGTGTTGATCGCACGCTGCTCGTCTTGCATTTCTCTCAACATCTGCGGCAACGGCATGAAAAGTATTGTGGGCGGGGGGGGGGGGGTTGTGTTTGGAAGGGGGGGGGAAACTGATGGGTGAGCGGAAGAAAAACAAGTCGCACGTCGGACATAAGTTTTGCATCATCGGTAACATTGTGGAAGCTGCTGCCTCTTTAGTCGAGATCAGTCATCAACCATTGTTCTAAATACTCCGTATTTGTGGCACTAGGCTATTGGCTGCACCGCCGTTTTTGCGACAAACTATACTGTACGTAGTACTCATATAGCAATCGGAATTTGGGCATTTTTTGCACTTGGATCAGGATTAAGCTACTGTAGACACGTGTGTGTTTACATGTTTCTCCAACCTGCCGGAGGTTAAAAAATACAGCTATTAATAGTACTGGTATATCGGTAAATAATAGTATGGTATATATCGTACCATGGCTGGCTTAAAACGGACGAACGAACCTGCTCTCGGCGCTTGTGCTCGTAATGCTTGCGCTTCGCATCCTGCAGCTCGCGCGTGATCCGCTCCATCTCGTATTTGTACTCGTTCACCTGCACCACCATAGAAAGGGCGCAATCAGTGCACGCTTGGTTCATGGTTGTGCCACGACTCAATCAGTGCTGTGTCCTCTCACGAGTTGGCTAGGGCAAGGAAAGAAAAACACGTTGGTCTCGCGTCCTCGTGTATGATTTGTATGATTTGTATGATTTGTATGATTTGTATGATTTGTATGATTTGTATGACTTGTATGATTTGTATGCTTTGTATATTTGTATGAGGGGTTAAGCAGAGGAAGTAAAGTGGTTTGATCTCCCGTCCCGTTGCATGAGGGGCTGGAATTGTCCAGCAAGGCTAGGGAGCTGCTACGCATGTTAAAAAGCTACTGCTAACCTGCTGAACCAGAGGTGTCATTTCTTCAAAAAAAAACAATACCCACGAGATAAAACTGTTTGTTGCACGGAAATATTTCACACCCTGTACAGCTATCGCTAACCGCTATCGCTATTAGCTGTGTATAGCTGTCCAGGGCATGTAGCTGTAGGTAGGCAGCTAGCTGCGTAGCTTCTCGAAACAATAGCTGTCTGTAGATGTAGACAGCTAGCTGCGCAGATTCTCGAAACAATAGCTGTCTGTACACAGCTAGCTGCGTAGCTTCTCAAAACAGTAGCTATCTGTAGACAGCTAGCTGCGCAGTTTTTTTAAACAATAGCTGTCTGTAGACAGCTAGCTGCGTAGCTTCTTGAAAAAATAGCTGTCTGCAGGCAGCTAGCTGCGCAGCTCCTCGGAACAATAGTTGCCTACTAGACAGCTATACGTAGCTTAGCTGTCTGTAGACAGCTATAGCTATTGAGAAAGTCGCGGGATGAGCTGTGGCGTTGATGGGTGTTCAGTGTTTCGTTTGATTTTTTATTTCTGGGTGGCGTCAACTCTTGCGGAATCGTAATAGGTAGCTAAGCGGACAGCAGCTGTCTGTAGACAGCTAGCTGCGCAGCTTCTCAAAACAATAGCTGTCTGTAGACAGCTAGCTGCGCAGCTTCTCAAAACAATAGCTGTCTGTAGACAGCTAGCTGCGCAGCTTCTCGGAACAATAGCTGTCTGTAGACAGCTAGCTGCGCAGCTTCTCGGAACAATAGCTGTCTGTAGACAGCTAGCTGCTCGTAGCTTCTCAAAACAATAGCTGTCTGTGGACAGCTAGCTGCGCAGCTTTTTGCAATAATAGCTGTATGCAGGCAGCTAGCTGCGAAACTTTTCGAAACAATAGCTGTCTGCCAGACAGCTGACCGCTATCGTAGCTGTACAGGGTGTGAAATATTTACTATAATTTCGCGCATCGCTTGCCGGGTCGAGCAGGCTAAAACTCACAACACACCGCTGACGATGACCTAGAGGGTGGGTGGAATGAATGGGTTACGACTTGAGCTGCGTACGAGTAGTGTGCAGATTATGTTTAGGAGACGGTATCGCCGTTCGGCCTGCCAAGCGACTCGCGTTGTTGCGCGCGCATCTGCACCTCTGCAGAGTACATAGGAATCAGCTTTAAGCTTTAAGGAGCACGATAAAATCGCTCATTATTTGTGTTTTAGCATCCTGGCCAGAACAAAATAGCGTCGCATTTATTTGAGCAGGCGATCAAGCTTGCGTATTAACGTTCGCTCTTACCAAGCCAGGCCAAATAACGTTAAGCACATAGGATCACTTGGGCGAGCGCATAGCATATTGGACCCATCCGAGCCGATGTAAACGCGCATATCATATAAACAACAATCAGTACATGAAGAACTGTTTATCCTGTATCGTTAAGCCCATCACCTGTGCCTGGTACATGTTGAGCTCGGAAGCCATGGCTTTCATCTGCCTGGTCTTCTCCTTTAGGCTGGCCTGGTAGATCGACAGCTGCTCCGCAACCTCGGGCCCAGGCTGTACGAAGCATTGCAACAGGACATATTATGTATACTTAGAATATGCTGAGAGCATACTTAGGACATACTTATATGCATGCTTACAGTAAGATATATTATAGATTTCATAATTAAGTACATTCTTAGAGACAAACTTCGATACATACGAAGGACATTCTTAAGAGACCACTTTACCGAAGGCGTCTGGTACGAAGCTTCTAAGGATCTGGAATGACGTGTTTCATGCTAAAAAATAAAGCCAGCACTTCTCGGGAGATAAAACGGTCCACGAAATTTGGATCTCTTTCGGTTTGTGGTCACCCACCCCCTTACAAGGTCTCATGTTGTTTGTGCTCCAAAATTGGCCGCTCAACTAAGTATATCGCGGGAGTGTCCTTATTTGTAGAAGGAGGCATAACTGGGCCGTGCGCTCCCACGATATGGAGGAAAGTGTGCATGAAAACATATTTCGACTTAGCCTTTTCCAGACGTGAAACTAAACATGTACTTCAAAGTATGTATACCTCCACTGTGTCATGAGTATACCACTAGCTTGTGGGATGCAGATCGTAGCACTGAAACCGCGGTGTTCACGTTGCCATATCTAGCCGGCATCATTTGAAAGATAAAACGCAGGGGATACTAAAGTACACGGGACAATCTCGCAAGAGAACAGATACTTGGAGCCAAGTAAGGCGTTTTTCTCTGAAGCATTTAGGCTACGACCGGTGATATAAAAAGCAGCTATATTGATAGGCTAGGCTACGATCGATGGTGTGGTGTGAAGCACTCAAAGGCTACGATCGATGGTATGTATGAAGCAGCTATCGATATGCTAGGCTACGATCGATGGTGTGAAGCACTTGAAGGCTACGATCGGTGGTGTGTGTGAAGGAAGCTATTGATAGGCTAGGCTACGATCGGTGCCTGCACGTGTGTGCGCTCACCTGTCTGGCGAGGATGTCCTTCATCTCCTTGTACAGCTTCTCTTTCTCCTGGAGTAACAGATCCCGCTCGACCACCTTCAAAACAGACAAAATAGTCAAAACAGACAACAGGGCGTTGCCGTGAACTATTAATATAGTGTTTGCCGCACATCACCAATATCACAAGTAGAGTTAGTTGCCCGTCCAGACACAGAGCATAGGTGTATGTATGAATGATATTATCCGATGACAATAACCTCAGGGCTATCCATGCATTTACACGTCTACATGCGGTGATGCCTGGTAGTTTCGCCTTGCCACACTACTATTGGGTGACATGGAAACAGAAGCTCTACGAAGTCCTGCACGACAAGGCAACGAAAGAGCACAATAGATGACAGACGCCTAGAAACTAACAAAATACGAGCTCCGTTGATTCGAATTTTGTGGTGGCGGTGTCCATAAACAAAAACAGCGCTCATTGTTAAGGCCATTCAGAGCTTCGATTAAAAGCGCCCATCCGAAAGTTAAAAAAAAAAGCCCATAACCTCATCCATTAAATAGTCTATTGAAAAGCCCTTCAAAAGTCCTTTAAAAAGTCCATTAAAAGGTCCATTAAAACTTCCAATAAAACTTCCATTAAAACTCCTATTAAAACATTCATTAGAACGTCCATTAACCTTTTCACTACTGCTGTAGTAAAATACCGATTTATCTATGTCACACTAATTCCTAGTGGTTTGTCCCCCATTTTTGTGGGCACAGTAGCTCTAGAGGGGTTCAATCAGTTTGACGGTTCGTTCACTTTTACCTCTTCAGTCTTGGCGATGAGCCGTTTCTGCAAGGTGTGAATCTTCTGGATCATCTCGAACGTCGTGGGGTCACTCCCCTCCAGCTTCCGCCAGCGGTGCACGTTCATCGGGTTCTCCAGCTCCTCGCTCAATGCTTTCACCTTTGTCTTCTCCTAAAAAGACCAAAACAAAACATAAACAAAAAATATATGATCGTTCATTTCGTTTTTTGTTTACCGTCACTTTTACTTTCCAGCTCTCTGGACAAGCCGTGGTTACACTTGTCTAAGGCATGCCTTATTTTGCGGGGTTGATAACCTCAAATCCGCACAAGGGGAATGGTCGTTTAACGTAGTGTGTATATGGTAAGGCACCCACGAGGCAGATCCATAGTAATACCCATTGCTGTCTCTGGAAGTGGCCACACCAGAAATTCAACCAATCCATTGGAGGCTGTCGTCCTTGTGCGAGTAAGTCCGCTTCACAGGCGGTTCTTAGAAGGATGCAGCTCACCCTTCATGCGACTCGCCGAACACCTCACGGCGCTTCGTGCTTGGTGCTAGCAATATCTGCCTGGTCAGTGAAAACCCGACATGCTCCGTCCCGGCATTGTAGGAATGCGAGGGTATATGACCATACGACTAATGCCATGCATGGAAATGAAGTACCCCCCCCCCCCCCCCCCCCCCCCCCCCCCCCCCCCCCCCCCCCCCCCCCCCCGCCCCAACCCCCGGTACAAGGCACGCCTTCACTAATATCGCGTAGAGGCAGGGTTCAGCATTGTTCTCACTGCTCGGCGTTTTTTTTGTCAATTTATTATCGAATAAGGCTGAAGGCGAGGGCAGGGAAGGCAACCTGTTTCCGCCGGCGTTCGGCAACAGGCCCCTGCCTCTGGAACGCGCCAGTCAATCGTCGGGGAGCCTTCCTTTTGTATGGTAGGCCTTTTGTACTGTACTCCCAACCCGTTATCAATCATTCAACCATTCCACCATTCAACCGGTTATCAACCATTCAATCGTTCAACCCTGTTATCAACAACTCGACCATTCAATCGTTTAATTATTGGACAATTCAACCATTCAACCGGATATCAACCAGTCAACCCGTTATCAACCATTCAACCCGTTGTCAACCATTCAATCGTTAAAACATTGAACCATTGAACCATCGAATGATTCAACCATCGCATGATTCAACCATCGAATGGTTCAACCATTCAAGCATGTAACCATTGAAAAATACAACCATGCAACCCGTTATCAGTCATTCAATCGTTAAAACATTGAACCATTGAACCGCCGAATGATTCAAGCATCGAGTGATTCAACCATTCAAACATGCAACCCGTTCTCAACCATTCAATCGTTAAAACATTGAACCATTGAACCATCGAATGATTCAACCATTCAACCATTCAACAATTGCAACTGAATGGGATCTTCAACAGTCGCAGCTGATTGGGCTCCCCAGCCATCGTTTGCAATATTTTGATCCGGGACGTGTAATTTTGTTTTCAAGGTTTCTCGATGAATGCCCTACAGCCTACATCCCGTGAATTGATGATTGTTGAGTGTGTTCCGAGTTTTGGCTTCAATTGTTTCTCTACTTTGTAAGTCCGTTGTTAGCTTCTCAAGCCAGGAAGGGTTCAGGCGATGAGACCGACTGGTTCTTACGTTCTGCTGGAGTCGGCAGTAAGAGCTTTGAGATCGAGGATTTCGTCGAAACTCATATTTACATGGGTGCCCTATTATATACCTGGTAGATAGTATATAGTATGTAGTAGTTACAATGAAAGGAGTCTCTGCTCTCGTAGACGGCTCATAACAGCAAGCAAAGTTTACCATTGTGTTGGTCGCTATCTAATATATCCGTTCTTTATCTTCTATCTCTTCTATCCCTTCTATCTCTTCTATCTCTTCTATCCCTTCTATCCCTTCTATTCCTTCTATCTCTGATATCCCTTAAAAGTGTCCCGAAGGGGTTAACAGTTTTGGAGGGTGACATGCTCTCGCCTGGGGCTCGTTAGACCAGACTCTGCCCCGATAGGGTGCTGTTTTTTTTCGTCAACATCAACTGAAAACCGACTATACCGGACTATACATATGAAGGCTAACCTACCCCTACAGTCATCATGACCCAACCCAACCCCAATAAAAGAAGAGGGGTGTGTTCATGCCATGCATGGCCGTAGTCGTATGAAAAAAATGAGGGGGGGCGGGGGAGAAGGGAGGCGGGG
>MEHQ01001643.1:23403-36562 GCA_008828725.1 Saccharina japonica | reverse complement strand
TTTAGATGATTCCTTTCAACGGCGTACAGCTTAGCTATTTCACGAGGCGGGCACACAGGCCGTCGCTGTACAGAACCCCTTGTGGCATTTTGCGCACATACCTCACACCAATCGAAGGCGCCGGAATCACAGAACAGCAGAGTGGTAGACGGTAAGGGTACGTATCCGGTAGTGATGGAAAAGGGGCCGACTTACGACTGCAGGAAATGTGTGGTGTAGATGTCACCACTGCGAAGTGTGACTATTACTGCAGGACATGGCGACTGTGCTCACCTCTGCAGGATATTTGTGACGACCTACTGCAGTGTTGACTTCACTACTGCAGGATATTGTGCTGCACCTACTGAGGATATGGTGTGGACCTACTGCGAAGTTTACCTACTGCAGGATATTGTGGGACTACCTGAGATGTTGTGTGCCACCTTTACTGCAGATATTGTGTGGACTACTTCAGGATATGGTTGTGACCTACTGCAGGATATTGTGTAGACCTACTGCAGATATGTGTGCGCACCTACTGCCGGAATGTGGTGGACCACTGCGATAATGGGCAACTGATATTTGTGGACCTACTCGATAATTTGGCCCTAAGCGAATTGTGTGCGCCTACTGCAGATATTTGTGGGACCCTACTGGCAGGATATGGTGCCCTCTGCAGATTTATGTTGCGCACTGCCCGGTATATGTGTGATCTGGGATGTTTGGTGGACCTACTGCAGGAATGTGCGGACCTACTGCGGATATTTGTTTGTGACCACTGCAGGATATGGTGTGGACTCAACTGTAGGATAAAGTAGAAACCGCATTACGCATTCTTTGCTGTATCGCTGTCGCCTTTTTTTGTTTTTACAGATATGTTGTTGTCCCACTTTCCGTTTTATTTTTTGGTCCGGATTTTGGGCCCGATTTTTTCCTGTTGTTTTTGCGTGAACTGCCGTGTAGGAAGAAGGTTGGGTGGGTTTGTAGTGACCGCAGGCAGTACCAAATCCATACCGATTAGGACGTTAGCTTCGGTGGTTTTACTTAATGGGGTTCGTGTCTGAACCAGTGGTGGTCCAACGGGAGATCGTGTTTGCGAAAATGAGCACCTCGATGCCGGGCATGATGTATTTATGGTCCGCTGTGCAGGGTAGACAAAGTATCACGAATAATATTTTGATAACGATGAGCCTGTTTTTTTTGTTTTTTTTCTTCCTGGGAGCGTTGTCTTTAATTCTTGGTGTCAGGAAATTATTGATCGTAATTATCGCCACCCGACCCGTCTCAACATGCGTAGCGCACGCGGTGTGCAAAACAGATTGAAGATTCGTGCCCAATAGCGTGTAGTCGCCGTATATCCCGCGAACTATATCCTAAGATGCGGGGAGACCGGCGCCCCTGGCCGCCTCTTACAACTGAAACTTCGTAGTTATATGAGACCGAAATCTGCCATATTAGATATTTATCTTTGCCACACATACCTTGGGAAATACTCATGTTCCTTTCAAGGACTGTAAACTTTTTTTTAGCTTAGGTAGAATCCATGCCCTTGCCCTCACGTTGTGCCGTACTGTATTATGTAGCCGTATATGTCCCTGTCCCTAACGTATGGCCAGTGCTTTCACTCAACCGCAGTCTAGTTATCTCTTGTCTCCAACAGATTAGCTTCGCCGCAAACGGCGGAATCTGCCTGTGGTTCTGCATATATAAAGAGAGGGTACGTACATCGATAAATGACTCTACTCACAAGTCAATCCCGGCAATGTTCTCGCCCCGTCAGCTCTCTCGTGAGGATATTAACCCACCCTAAACCTCGTCTTTTCTCGGTATATTTACTTCAGCCTGTACGTACTGAGTACATAGCAATACACTCATCACCTTACGTAAGAAGAGATTAGTATCCTGTTATGGACGGATGCCAAGTCTGCTGCAGCGGGATGTGGTTATTATTCGCGAGTCGGGTCAAACCCGCGGGTCGGTGGAGGGGGTCACACCTACTAATAGTAGCCGGCCGGCCCCACACAGACGCCGCCGACCGTGAGTTTTTGAAGCTCCTGACCCGTGACAGCCATGATAAAGCCACGCTTGCGCTCCCCCGCTTCTACATTTTGGAACGGACCGCACGCTTGTCACCTTTCTGTCGACGTGCCATACCGGCACGAGTGCAATACACCACTTCGAGGGAAAGTCAGCTCCATTCTTCTGAGTGACGTTCGACTTTTTTTACGATCGAAAAATGACCCCCAAATGAATTCCAAGGTAGTTTTTCAGCAAAAAGACTGTCAATCGTTACTATACGATAGTGCAGCCGTAAACGGATTAAGCTTTCATTTTCCTTAAACTGGCACCCGAGAAGATTAAAAAAAAAGGAAAGGTCCCTTAAACACTGTGCTCTGTTTATCGGCCGGGTGGTGCGTGTGTTTATTTCACTTTTTTTAAATTAAAAGTTGCACGGGCCTTATTGTCTAACTGATGCAAAAGCACCCCCGTGAAACGCTTCACGGCCGAACGCGTGCGCTTGCGCCTGCATCTCGGCCGGTTGGTGCTGTTGATCAGCACGCGCTCGTCTGCATTCTCTCAACATCTGCGGCAACGGCATGGAAAGATTGGGGGGCGGGGGGGTTGTGTTTTGAACGGGGAGACAAAAGGATGGCGTAACAGAAGAAAAAAAAAATCGCACCTCGGACACTACGCATGCTACGGTAGAGGTGCACCATGTTAAGTACTAGCCTTCTGAGGGTGGTGGCTTATTACCTGAGGAGCTCTATACCTCACCCAAAAACTGATTTTGAAGGAAAATCAATATTCTACCCGATGACCAATCCCATGGTCTTTTAACTATAATACGAGTATAAAATTAAACATTTTGCATCATTTTGCATCACAAGAATGAAATTCTGACGATTTTGGGTGAAGGAGCCAAAAGTACTTTAATAGGCCATCCAGAAACAAAAATACCAAAAAAAGTGCTACTGTACCTTTACATCATCGGACACATCATTGTGGAAGCTGTTGCCTCTTGAGTCGAGATCAGTCATGAAGTATTGTTCTAAATACTCCGTAGTAGTGTCACTGGGCTATATTGGCTGCACCGCCGTTTTTGCGACAAACTACAGTACTATGTAGCAATCGGAAATTGGGCATGTTCGTGCACTTGAAAAAGGGTTAAGCTACCGTACGTACGAATATTTTTACATATTCCTCCAATCCGCCGGTGGTTAAAAACTACAGCTATTAACAGTGTATAGGTAAACAATAACATGGTATAAAGAAACACAAAGTAATGAGTAAAGAGGGATAACTAATTCATTTTGCGAAAGGGGGAGAACAATATGACATGCATGGCAAAAGGGGGAATAATTAACTAATTTAACAAAAGGGGGGAAAACATTCTAGTACCATGGCTGGCATGAACAAACGAACCTGCTCTCGGCGCTTGTGCTCGTAATGCTTGCGCTTCGCATCCTGCAGCTCGCGCGTGATCCGCTCCATCTCGTATTTGTACTCGTTCACCTGCACCGTAGAACGGACGCAGTCAGTGCACGCTTGGTTCATGGTTGTGCCACGACTCAGTGAGTGCTGTTTCCTCTCACGAGCTGGGCGAGAGCAAGGAAAGCAAAACACGTTGATCTCGCGTCCTCGTGTATGATTTGTATGACTTTCATGAGTTGTATGAGTTGTATGATTCGTATGATTTGTATGATTTGCATGATTTGTATGAGTTGTATGAGTATATGATTTGTATGAGGGGTTAAGCAGAGCAAGCAAGGCGCTTTGATCTCCCGTCCCGTTGCATGATTTGTATGATTTGTATGATTTGTATGAGGAATTGTCCAGCAAGGATAGGGAGCTGCTACGTACTGTAAAAAAGCTACTGCTGAACCAGAGGTGTCATTTCTTTAAGAAAAAAAAACCAAAATACCCACGAGATACGACTATTTGTTATACGGAACTACAGTTAATAAAAATATAGAATTTCGCGCATCGCTTGCCGGGTCGAGCAGGCTAAAACTCACAACACACCGCTGACGATGACCTAGAGGGTGGGTGGAATGAATGGGTTACGACTTGAGCTGCGTACGAGTAGTGTGCAGATTATGTTTAGGAGACGGTATCGCCGTTCGGCCTGCCAAGCGACTCGCGTTGTTGCGCGCGCATCTGCACCTCTGCAGAGTACATAGGAATCAGCTTTAAGCTTTAAGGAGCACGATAAAATCGCTCATTATTTGTGTTTTAGCATCCTGGCCAGAACAAAATAGCGTCGCATTTATTTGAGCAGGCGATCAAGCTTGCGTATTAACGTTCGCTCTTACCAAGCCAGGCCAAATAACGTTAAGCACATAGGATCACTTGGGCGAGCGCATAGCATATTGGACCCATCTGAGCCGATGTAAACGCGCATATCATATAAACAACAATCAGTACATGAAGAACTGTTTATCCTGTATCGTTAAGCCCATCACCTGTGCCTGGTACATGTTGAGCTCGGAAGCCATGGCTTTCATCTGTCTGGTCTTCTCCTTTAGGCTGGCCTGGTAGATCGACAGCTGCTCCGCAACCTCGGGCCCAGGCTGTACGAAGCATTGCAACAGGACATATTATGTATACTTAGAATATGCTGAGAGCATACTTACTGTAGGACATACTTATATGCATGCTTACAGTAAGATATATTATAGATTTCATAATTAAGTACATTCTTAGAGACAAACTTCGATACATACGAAGGACATTCTTAAGAGACCACTTTACCGAAGGCGTCTGGTACGAAGCTTCTAAGGATCTGGAATGACGTGTTTCATGCTAAAAAATAAAGCCAGCACTTCTCGGGAGATAAAACGGTCCGCGAAATTTGGATCTCTTTCGGTTTGTGGTCACCCACCCCCTTACAAGGTCTCATGTTGTTTGTGCTCCAAAATTGGCCGCTCAACTAAGTATATCGCGGGAGTGTCCTTATTTGTAGAAGGAGGCATAACTGGGCCGTGCGCTCCCACGATATGGAGGAAAGTGTGCATGAAAACATATTTCGACTTAGCCTTTTCCAGACGTGAAACTAAACATGTACTTCAAAGTATGTATACCTCCGCTGTGTCATGAGTATACCACTAGCTTGTGGGATGCAGATCGTAGCACTGAAACCGCGGTGTTCACGTTGCCATATCTAGCCGGCATCATTTGAAAGATAAAACGCAGGGGATACTAAAGTACACGGGACAATCTCGCAAGAGAACAGATACTTGGAGCCAAGTAAGGCGTTTTTCTCTGAAGCATTTAGGCTACGACCGGTGATATAAAAAGCAGCTATATTGATAGGCTAGGCTACGATCGATGGTGTGGTGTGAAGCACTCAAAGACTACGATCGATGGTATGTATGAAGCAGCTATCGATAGGCTAGGCTACGATCGATGGTGTGAAGCACTTGAAGGCTACGATCGGTGGTGTGTATGAAGGAAGCTATTGATAGGCTAGGCTACGATCGGTGCCTGCACGTGTGTGTGCTCACCTGTCTGGCGAGGATGTCCTTCATCTCCTTGTACAGCTTCTCTTTCTCCTGGAGTAACAGATCCCGCTCGACCACCTTCAAAACAGACAAAATAGTCAAAACAGACAACAGGGCGTTGCCGTGAACTATTAATATAGTGTTTGCCGCACATCACCATTATCACAAGTAGAGTTAGTTGCCCGTCCAGACACAGAGCATAGGTGTATGTATGTATGAATGGTATTATCCGATGGCAATAACCTCAGGGCTATCCATGCATTTACACGTCTACATGCGGTATGCCTGGTAGTTTCGCCTTGCCACACTACTATTGGGTGACATGGAAACAGAAGCTCTACGAAGTCCTGCACGACAAGGCAACGAAAGAGCACAATAGATGACAGACGCCTAGAAACTAACAAAATACGAGCTCCGTTGATTCGAATTTTGTGGTGGCGGTGTCCATAAACAAAAACAGCGCTCATTGTTAAGGCCATTCAGAGCTTCGATTAAAAGCGCCCATCCGAAAGTTAAAAAAAAAACCCATAACCTCATCCATTAAATAGTCTATTGAAAAGCCCTTCAAAAGTCCTTTAAAAAGTCCATTAAAAGGTCCATTAAAAATTCCAATAAAAATTCCATTAAAACTCCTATTAAAACATTCATTAGAACGTCCATTAACCTTTTCACTACTGTTGTAGTAATATACCGATTTATCTATGTCACACTAATTCCTAGTGGTTTGTCCCCCATTTTTGTGGGCACAGTAGCTCTGGAGGGGTTCAATCAGTTTGACGGTTCGTTCACTTTTACCTCTTCAGTCTTGGCGATGAGCCGTTTCTGCAAGGTGTGAATCTTCTGGATCATCTCGAACGTCGTGGGGTCACTCCCCTCCAGTTTCCGCCAGCGGTGCACGTTCATCGGGTTCTCCAGCTCCTCGCTCAATGCTTTCACCTTTGTCTTCTCCTAAAAAGACCAAAACAAAACATAAACAAAAAATATATGATCGTTCATTTCGTTTTTCGTTTACCGTCACTTTTACTTTCCAGCTCTCTGGACAAGCCGTGGTTACACTTGTCTAAGGCATGCCTTATTTTGCGGGGTTGATAACCTCAAATCCGCACAAGGGGAATGGTCGTTTAACGTAGTGTGTATATGGTAAGGCACCCACGAGGCAGATCCATAGTAATACCCATTGCTGTCTCTGGAAGTGGCCACACCAGAAATTCAACCAATCCATTGGAGGCTGTCGTCCTTGTGCGAGTAAGTCCGCTTCACAGGCGGTTCTTAGAANCAGCTAGCTGCGCAGCTTCTCGGAACAATAGCTGTCTGTAGACAGCTAGCTGCGCAGCTTCTCGGAACAATAGCTGTCTGTAGACAGCTAGCTGCTCAGCTCCTCAATACAATACCTGTCTGCAAGCAGCTAGCTGCGCAGCCTTTTGAAACAATAGGTGTCTGTAGACAGCTAGCTGCGTAGCTTCTCAAAAGAATAGCTGTCTGTGGACAGCTAGCTGCGCAGCTTTTTGCAACAATAGCTGTCTGCAGGCAGCTAGCTGCGTAGCTTTTCGAAACAATAGCTGTCTGCCAGACAGCTGACCGCTATCGTAGCTGTACAGGGTGTGAAATATTTACATATAATTTCGCGCATCGCTTGCCAGGTCGAGCAGGCTAAAAACCACAGCACACCGCTCACGATGACCCAGAAGGTGGGTGAAAAAAATAATTAAGTCACGACTTGAGCTACGTAGTGTGAAGTATTTTGTTTTTTAGGAGACGGTATCGCCGTTCGGTCTGCCAAGCGACTCGCGTTGTTGCGCGCGCATCTGCACCTCTGCAGGGTACATAGGAATCAGCTTTAAGATTTAAGGAGCACGACAAAGCCGCTCATTGTTTTGTGGTTCAGCGCCCTGGCCAGAGCAAACTAGCCTCGCATTGAGGAGACGATCAAGCGTTATGCACATAGGTTCACTTTGGCGAGCGCATGACATATAAGACCCATCTGCGCCGATGTAAACACACATACCATATACGACGCATTGAGGGTGGCCACTCGAGGAGCTCGACATCTCGCCCAAAAACTGGTTTCGGAGGGAAATGAAAGGGTTATATATCCGATGAACAAAACGAAAAGTATTGCGACTCAAACATGAAATTCCTTACTACTATTAATAGGTCATTCAAAAAACGTTTTCAGCCAAAAAAAGGTACAGTACCTCTCTCTTCGCACGCGTCATACCACGTACACAATCAGTACATTAATAACTGTCTATCCTGTGTCGTTAATCCCATCACCTGTGCCTGGTACATGTTGAGCTCGGAAGCCATGGCTTTCATCTGCCTGGTCTTCTCCTTTAGGCTGGCCTGGTAGATCGACAGCTGCTCCGCAACCTCGGGCCCGGGCTGTACGAAGCATTGCAAAGGACATATTATGTATACTTAGAATATGCTGAGAGCATACTTAGGACATACTTAAATACATGCTTAAGGACATATGATAGATTTCATAAGTAAATACATTCTTAGAGACAAACTTCGATGCATACGTAGGACATACTTAAGAGACTACTTTACCGAAGGCGTCTGGTACAAAGCTTCTAAGGATCTGGAATTACGTATTTCATGCTCAAAAATAATGCCAAGCACTTCTCGCGAGATAAACGGCCAACGAAATTTGGATCTGCTTCGGTGTGTGGTCACCCTCTCCCTTGTCTCATGTGGTGTGCTCCAAAATTGGCCCTTAACTATATCGTGGGAGTGTCCATATTTGTAGAAAAGGCGGCATAACTGGGCCGTGCTTACCCACGACGTGGAGGAAAGTGCGCATGAAAACATATTGCAACTTCGCCTTTTCCAGACGTGAAACTAAACATGTACTTCAAAGTATGTATACCTCGGCTGTGTCATGAGTATACCACTAGCTTATGGGATGCAGATCGTAGCACTGGAAAGATAAAACGAAGGAGATGCTGAAGTATACTTGAAAGAGAACGGATACTTGGAGCCAAGTAAGGCGTTTTTCTCTGAAGCACTTAGGCTACGATCGGTGGTGTGTATGAAGGAGGCTATTGATAGGCTAGGCTACGATCGATGATGTGAAGCACTTGAAGGCTACGATCGATGGTGTGAAGCACTTGAAGGCTACGATCGGTGGTGTGTAATGAAGGAAGCTATTATTAATAATAGGCTAGGCCACGACCGATGCCTGCACGTGTGTGTGCTCACCTGTCTTGCGAGGATGTCCTTCATCTCCTTGTACAGCTTCTCTTTCTCCTGGAGTAGCAGATCCCGTTCTACCACCTTCAAAACAGATAACAGGGACAACAGGGCGTTGGCGTGAACAAGTGTTTGCCGCGCATCACCATTATCACAAGTAGAGTTAGTTGTTTGTCCAGAGACATAGCATAGGTGTATGTATGAATGGTACTATCCGATGTCAATAACCTCAGGGCTACACGCGGTGATGTCTGGTAGTTTTGCCTTGCCACACTACTAGATTACATGGAAACACAACCTCTTCAAAGTCCTGCACGACAAGGCAACGAAAGAGCATAATAGATGGCAGACGCCTAGAAACTAACAAAATACGAGCTCCGTTGATTGGAATTTTGTGGTGGCGGTGTCCATAAACAAAAACAGCGCTCGTTGTTAAGGCCATTCAAAGCGTCGATTAAAAGCGCCCATCTAAAAGTCCGCAAAAAAATCCCATTATCTCACCCATTAAATGGTCCATTAAAAAGTCCTTTATATTATTTCCATTAAAAAGTCCATTAAAAGGTCCATTAAAAGGTCCATGAAAACGCCTCGTATTAAAGCATCATTTAAAATGTCGATTACACCCTTTCACTATACTGCGTATTCTACCGATGTATCTCTATCACACCTATTCCCAGTCGTTTGTCCCCCATTTGTGGGCACAGTAGCTTTAGAAGGGTTCAACCAGTTTGACGCTTCGTTCACGTTTACCTCTTCAGTCTTAGCGATGAGCCGTTTCTGCAAGGTGTGAATCTTCTGGATCATCTCGAACGTCGTGGGGTCGCTCCCTTCCAGCTTCCGCCAGCGATGCACGTTCATTGGGTTCTCCAGCTCCTCGCTCAATGCTTTCACCTTTGTCTTCTCCTAAAAAGACAAAAACAAAAGAAAAAACAAAAATCACCGCGTTATGATCGTTCATTTCGTTTTTTTACCGTCACCTTTGCTTTCGACTGTAGTTCTCTGGACAAACCGTGGTCACACTTGTGTAAGGCATGCCTTATCCCCCTAGATCATTTGTGTGGGGTGGAGAACCTTAACTCCGCACAAGGGGAATGACCGTATCACATAGTGTTTATGGTAAGGCACCCGCGAGGCAGATACTTAGTAACACCCATTGCTGTCTCTGTGAGTCACCAAACCAGAAATTAAATCAACCCATTGGAGGCTGTCGTCCATATGAAAGTCCGCCTCACAAGCGGTCCTTAGTAAGATGCAGCTCACCCTTCATGCGACTCGCCGAACACCTCACGGCGCTTCGCGCTTGGTGCTAGCAATGTCTGCCTGGTCGGTGAAAACCCGACATGCTCCGTCCCGGCATGGTAGGGATGCGAGGGTCTATGGTCATACGACTACGGCCACGCATGAATATCGAGTACAGCCCCCCCCCCCGCCCCCCGGTACAAGGAACGCCTCCACTAATATCGCGCAGAGGGAGGGTTCAGCATTGTTATTCCTCACTGCTCGGCGATTTTTTTAATCGTTTTTTCGCGCGTTTTAGGCTGAGGACGAGGGCAGGGAAGGCAAGCCGTTTCTCACGGGGTTCGGCAACAGGCCCCTGCCTCTGGAACGCGCCAGTCGAATGCCAATGAGCCTTCCTTTTGTATCGTAGGTCTTTTGTACTGTACTCTCAACCCGTTATCAACCATTCAACCATTCCACCATTCAACCGGTTATCAATCATTCAATCATCCAACCCTGTTATCAACAACTCAACCATGCAATCGTTTAACCATTGAATAATTCAACCATTCAATCGGATATCAACCATTCAACAATTGAACCATCGAATGACTCAACCATTGAACCATCGAATGATTCAACCATTCAAACATTCAACCATCCAATGATTCAATCATTTCAACTGGCTGGGCTCTTCAACAGTTACATCTGACCGGGCTCCCCAACCATTGTTTGCAACATTTTGAGCCGAGACGTGTGATATATTTTCTAAGGTTTTTCGATGGATGCCTACAGCCAGCCCGTGCAATGATGGTTATTGATTGGGTTCCGAGCTTTGGTTTCAACTTTTTCTCTACTTTGTAAGTCCGTTGTTAGCTTCTCAAGCCAGGAAGGATTCAGGTGATGGGACCGACTGGTTCTTACGTCCTCCTGGAGTCGCCATTAAGGACTTTAAAATCGAGGATTTCGTCGAAACTCATATTTACATTGATGCCCTATTATATAGTATATAATATATAGTATATAGTATACAGCAGTACCTGGTATATATTATAGAGAAGTTACAGTACGGGCGCAACACGATTCTGCCCGTGCTTCTGGGCTCTCACGCTGCTCTCTGCTCTCGTAGACGGCTCGTAACACCGAGAAAACTTTACCATTGTTTTGGTCGCTATCCCTTATATCCCTTCTATCCCTTATAAAGGGTCCCTTACGTCCCTTCTATCCCTTCTATCCCTTACGTCCCTTGTATCCCTTCTATCCCGTACATCACTTGCATCCCTTGCATCCCTTGTTTCCCTTGTATCCCTTATGTCCCTTATGTCCCTTGTATCCCTTGTATCCCTTGTATCCCTTGTATCCCTTGTACCCCTTTTATCCCTCACATCCCTTTTATCCCTTGTATCCCTTCTCCCTTGTATCCCTCATACCCCTTTTATCCCTTAAAAGAGGCCTTTTATCCCTTAAAAGGGGTATCACATCCCTCACACCCCTTAAAAAGGGTTACTAGTATTGGAGGGTGGCATGCCCTCGGCTTGGGCTCGTTAGACTATATACGATGTGTTGGTTTTCGTCAACATAGATTGAAAAACGGACTACTCGTATATATATGTAGACTAACCTGACCCTAACTCAATAAAAAGACACGCATCACGCAGGGTGTACTCAACCAATGAAAGAAGGGGGGTGTAATCACTAGCCGCATATCCTATATGGCCGTAGTCGTATGAACATAATGAGNCCCGGTACAAGGCACGCCTTCACTAATATCGCGTAGAGGCAGGGTTCAGCATTGTTCTCACTGCTCGGCGTTTTTTTTGTCAATTTATTATCGAATAAGGCTGAAGGCGAGGGCAGGGAAGGCAACCTGTTTCCGCCGGCGTTCGGCAACAGGCCCCTGCCTCTGGAACGCGCCAGTCAATCGTCGGGGAGCCTTCCTTTTGTATGGTAGGCCTTTTGTACTGTACTCCCAACCCGTTATCAATCATTCAACCATTCCACCATTCCACCGGTTATCAACCATTCAATCGTTCAACCCTGTTATCAACAACTCAACCATTCAATCGTTTAATTATTGGATAATTCAACCATTCAACCGGATATCAACCAGTCAACCCGTTATCAACCATTCAACCCGTTGTCAACCATTCAATCGTTAAAACATTGAACCATTGAACCATCGAATGATTCAACCATCGAATGATTCAACCATCGAATGGTTCAACCATCGAATGGTTCAACCATTCAAGCATGCAACCATTGAAAAATACAACCATGCAACCCGTTATCAGTCATTCAATCGTTAAAACATTGAACCATTGAACCGCCGAATGATTCAAGCATCGAGTGATTCAACCATTCAAACATGCAACCCGTTCTCAACCATTCAATCGTTAAAACATTGAACCATTGAACCATCGAATGATTCAACCATCGAATGATTCAACCATCGAATGATTCAACCATTCAACCATTCAACAATTGCAACTGAATGGGATCTTCAACAGTCGCATCTGACTGGGCTCCCCAGCCATCGTTTGCAATATTTTGATCCGGGACGTGTAATTTTGTTTTCAAGGTTTCTCGATGAATGTCCTACAGCCTACATCCCGTGAATTGATGATTGTTGAGTGTGTTCCGAGTTTTGGCTTCAATTGTTTCTCTACTTTGTAAGTCCGTTGTTAGCTTCTCAAGCCAGGAAGGGTTCAGGTGATGAGACCGACTGGTTCTTACGTTCTCCTGGAGTCGGAACTCATATTTACATGGGTGCCCTATTATATACCTGGTAGCATATAGTATATAGTATGTAGTAGTTACAATGAAAGGAGTCTCTGCTCTCGTAGACGGCTCGTAACACCAAGCAAAGTTTACCATTGTGTTGGTCGCTATCTAATATATCCGTTCTTTATCTTCTATCTCTTCTATCCCTTCTATCTCTTCTATCTCTTCTATCCCTTCTATCCCTTCTATTCCTTCTATCTCTGATATCCCTTGAAAGTGTCCCGAAGGGGTTAACAGTTTTGGAGGGTGACATGCTCTCGCCTGGGGCTCGTTAGACCAGACTCTGCCCCGATAGGGTGCTGTTTTTTTTCGTCAACATCAACTGAAAACCGACTATACCGGACTATACATATGAAGGCTAACCTACCCCTACAGTCATCATGACCCAACCCAACCCCAATAAAAGAAGAGGGGTGTGTTCATGCCATGCATGGCCGTAGTCGTATGAAAAAAATGAGGGGGGGCGGGGGAGAAGGGAGGCGGGG
>MEHQ01001643.1:0-12957 GCA_008828725.1 Saccharina japonica | reverse complement strand
CCCGACCCGACCCGACCCGACCCGACCCGACCCGACCCGACCCGACCCGACCCGACCCGTGAGTTTTTCAAGACTTCCTGACCCGGCCCGCGGGCGGAGTTATGACCCGTAAAGAGCCCTTTGTTGTTACACCACTCTGTATCGAAATGGTAGGACATTTTTACTATTTTAAATTCAACCCAAACGGTACTACTGTAATAAATAGTGTGCAATTGTTGCATGAGGGGGTATAGCCTGACCTTCTTGAGGGTGCTCTGCTGAATCTTCAGCTTCTCGTACAGCAGCGCCAGCTCGTCGTTGCGGCGGATGAGCTGCGTGCCCAGAATATCCCTCTCGTTGATAACCTGCATGCCCCGCGTTGAAAAATAGTGCGCCTGGGCATTAGACCATCAATATATACTATTAATACTCTGTTATTGTATTGGGGGTCAGACTATTAATATGCTACTTACTGTTGTTATATTGAGACTATCAATGTAGTAGGGGTAGACCATGAATATTCATATACTATCGATACTCTGTTATTGTATTGGGGGTCAGACTATTAATATGCTACTCACGCATTTAGACGGTTAATATGGTGTTAATGTATTAAGGTTAGACCATGATAATTCATATACTATTGATGCTCTGTTATTGTATTGGGGGTCAGACTATTCATATGCTATTAACGTATTTAGACTATTAGTATGGTGTTAATGTATTAAGGTTAGACCATGAACATGCTGTTGGTAGATTTATACTACTAATATTCTACTGTTTTGTCATACAAGTATATTGGTGACTCGTTTTCGTTGGCAGAGCTGACCTGGTCGTACTCCTTTCTCTGCTTCAGAGCGTCCTCGTCCATCCTACTCAGCATCCCAGCCAATCGCCGTACCTCTGCATCCTGACACAGCAAACCACAACGCCGCACAACACCGACATCGATCGTCGAAAATCGAGAGAGAGAGAGAGAGAGAGAGAGAGACGCGATCAGTGCAAAAAAAAGACCGAGGGACAGAAAAGAGCACGAGGAGGGTATTCGTAGCTGCGCTGTACGGGCACCATGCACCAACGGTGACACAACCATAGCCCATCCGTAGCCCATCTTGTTTTTTCCATCCCATCTCGTTTTTTTGTTCACCTGCTCTGCAGCTCCCTCGCTTTCGTGACTCAGGCCCGGGATCACATACAATAGCGGGCATGGGTACTCCTCCCCTCCTCCCCGCTACTACGGTGCATGCCTCCAATTCCATTTTTCGTGGCAAGAGTTCAGTATTTTCTTCCCTCGTCGACTCGCGTCTGACTGTGTGCGTACACGCTATGAGTAGGCGCCTTCTTCCTGCAACCCATTTTTTGCGCTAGGAAAATAGGTCACACCCAGGCTGTAACCAGCCTCTCCCTGTTCAAAAATGAAATGAAAAAAAATAACGTTAGCTTTTGTCGCAGAGCGAAGGAGCAAGTATTAATGGACATTAAACACGTTTTTTTCTGTTACTTCGAAGTATATGTCTCGTGTAGTGCAGAGATAAGAGTCGTGGTGTACGTGGAGCAGATACAGACAATGAGCGCATTTCGGTAGTAATGTACATATCGAGACAAAAACGATGGAGGGAACTCACATACACACGAGTGTAGTACTGGGTGAAACACAGGGCGTAAAATGCGACGAAAGCTTAGTGTCGTACGTACATGCATAGCTCTATCGCATGAAACTGCTGCTTGTGCAGAAGCTATACTATCACATGGAAACTGTGCTCAGATTAGGTTGGTGCTGGTGCTTCCACCCCAACATCCTCATGAGGTGCACGAGTGACCAAAGCGGTTATTGTTACTACTTATCCCCAGGGCTGTTCATGGGTCGGGTCCAAACTCGCGGGTCGGGTCGGATGGGGCCACCAAACCCTAACCCAACGCGACTCGACCCGACCCGACCCGTGATAATTAGAATACCTCCTCAACCGACCCGACCCGACCCGACCCGACCCAACCCCGACCCGTGATAATTAGAATACCTCGTCAACCAACCTGACCCGACCCGACCCGACTCGACCCGACCCGACCCGACCCGACCCTCTCCGGCCCAGCCCTCACCCCCCCCCACCCCGACCGTCTCAGGACGCCCTTTCACGAGGCGGGCACACAGGCCGTCGCTGTACAGAACCCCTTGTGGCATTTTGCGCACATACCTCACACCAATCGAAGGCGCCGGAATCACAGAACAGCAGAGTGGTAGACGGTAAGGGTACGTATCCGGTAGTGATGGAAAAGGGGCCGACTTACGACTGCAGGAAATGTGTGGTGTAGATGTCACCACTGCGAAGTGTGACTATTACTGCAGGACATGGCGACTGTGCTCACCTCTGCAGGATATTTGTGACGACCTACTGCAGTGTTGACTTCACTACTGCAGGATATTGTGCTGCACCTACTGAGGATATGGTGTGGACCTACTGCGAAGTTTACCTACTGCAGGATATTGTGGGACTACCTGAGATGTTGTGTGCCACCTTTACTGCAGATATTGTGTGGACTACTTCAGGATATGGTTGTGACCTACTGCAGGATATTGTGTAGACCTACTGCAGATATGTGTGCGCACCTACTGCCGGAATGTGGTGGACCACTGCGATAATGGGCAACTGATATTTGTGGACCTACTCGATAATTTGGCCCTAAGCGAATTGTGTGCGCCTACTGCAGATATTTGTGGGACCCTACTGGCAGGATATGGTGCCCTCTGCAGATTTATGTTGCGCACTGCCCGGTATATGTGTGATCTGGGATGTTTGGTGGACCTACTGCAGGAATGTGCGGACCTACTGCGGATATTTGTTTGTGACCACTGCAGGATATGGTGTGGACTCAACTGTAGGATAAAGTAGAAACCGCATTACGCATTCTTTGCTGTATCGCTGTCGCCTTTTTTTGTTTTTACAGATATGTTGTTGTCCCACTTTCCGTTTTATTTTTTGGTCCGGATTTTGGGCCCGATTTTTTCCTGTTGTTTTTGCGTGAACTGCCGTGTAGGAAGAAGGTTGGGTGGGTTTGTAGTGACCGCAGGCAGTACCAAATCCATACCGATTAGGACGTTAGCTTCGGTGGTTTTACTTAATGGGGTTCGTGTCTGAACCAGTGGTGGTCCAACGGGAGATCGTGTTTGCGAAAATGAGCACCTCGATGCCGGGCATGATGTATTTATGGTCCGCTGTGCAGGGTAGACAAAGTATCACGAATAATATTTTGATAACGATGAGCCTGTTTTTTTTGTTTTTTTTCTTCCTGGGAGCGTTGTCTTTAATTCTTGGTGTCAGGAAATTATTGATCGTAATTATCGCCACCCGACCCGTCTCAACATGCGTAGCGCACGCGGTGTGCAAAACAGATTGAAGATTCGTGCCCAATAGCGTGTAGTCGCCGTATATCCCGCGAACTATATCCTAAGATGCGGGGAGACCGGCGCCCCTGGCCGCCTCTTACAACTGAAACTTCGTAGTTATATGAGACCGAAATCTGCCATATTAGATATTTATCTTTGCCACACATACCTTGGGAAATACTCATGTTCCTTTCAAGGACTGTAAACTTTTTTTTAGCTTAGGTAGAATCCATGCCCTTGCCCTCACGTTGTGCCGTACTGTATTATGTAGCCGTATATGTCCCTGTCCCTAACGTATGGCCAGTGCTTTCACTCAACCGCAGTCTAGTTATCTCTTGTCTCCAACAGATTAGCTTCGCCGCAAACGGCGGAATCTGCCTGTGGTTCTGCATATATAAAGAGAGGGTACGTACATCGATAAATGACTCTACTCACAAGTCAATCCCGGCAATGTTCTCGCCCCGTCAGCTCTCTCGTGAGGATATTAACCCACCCTAAACCTCGTCTTTTCTCGGTATATTTACTTCAGCCTGTACGTACTGAGTACATAGCAATACACTCATCACCTTACGTAAGAAGAGATTAGTATCCTGTTATGGACGGATGCCAAGTCTGCTGCAGCGGGATGTGGTTATTATTCGCGAGTCGGGTCAAACCCGCGGGTCGGTGGAGGGGGTCACACCTACTAATAGTAGCCGGCCGGCCCCACACAGACGCCGCCGACCGTGAGTTTTTGAAGCTCCTGACCCGTGACAGCCATGATAAAGCCACGCTTGCGCTCCCCCGCTTCTACATTTTGGAACGGACCGCACGCTTGTCACCTTTCTGTCGACGTGCCATACCGGCACGAGTGCAATACACCACTTCGAGGGAAAGTCAGCTCCATTCTTCTGAGTGACGTTCGACTTTTTTTACGATCGAAAAATGACCCCCAAATGAATTCCAAGGTAGTTTTTCAGCAAAAAGACTGTCAATCGTTACTATACGATAGTGCAGCCGTAAACGGATTAAGCTTTCATTTTCCTTAAACTGGCACCCGAGAAGATTAAAAAAAAAGGAAAGGTCCCTTAAACACTGTGCTCTGTTTATCGGCCGGGTGGTGCGTGTGTTTATTTCACTTTTTTTAAATTAAAAGTTGCACGGGCCTTATTGTCTAACTGATGCAAAAGCACCCCCGTGAAACGCTTCACGGCCGAACGCGTGCGCTTGCGCCTGCATCTCGGCCGGTTGGTGCTGTTGATCAGCACGCGCTCGTCTGCATTCTCTCAACATCTGCGGCAACGGCATGGAAAGATTGGGGGGCGGGGGGGTTGTGTTTTGAACGGGGAGACAAAAGGATGGCGTGAACAGAAATGAAAAAAAAATCGCACCTCGGACACTACGCTTGCTACTGTAGTTTAGATGATTCCTTTCAACGGCGTACAGCTTAGCTAAGCTCGTCCATCTGGTTACTCGACCCTCGAGCGATGGACAAATCACGCGTAAGGTCTCCGCACTTCAACTTCAGGGTGCGAATGTCCATCAGGCGCATGCTGTAGCCAGCTTCTCCCTGTTCAAAAATGAAAAACAAAAATAAATTGTGGCAGAGAGAAGGAGCGAGTATTAATGGACATTAAACACGTTTTTTTCTGTTATATGTTTCGTGCGGTGCAGAGATAAGACCCGTGGTGTAGGTGGAGCAGATACAGAGAATGAGCGCATTTCGTCACTACTGACTGTACTACTGAACATATCGAGACAAGAACAACCCGACCTGACCCGGCCCGACCCGACCCGACCCGTGAGTTTCTTAAGACCTCCTGACCCGGCCCGCGGGTGGAGTCATGACCCGCAAAGAGCTCCCTGGTACCATTCTGTCTTGAAATATTAGGACATTCTTATGTTAAAATTTGACCCAAACGGTGATTATATTGCGGGACATAGTGTATGTGTGCAATAGTGTATCCCATGGTTGTACCGACATTGTAGTCTGACCCTCACCTTCTTGAGGGTGCTCTGCTGAATCTTCAGCTTCTCGTACAGCAACGCCAGCTCGTCGTTGCGCCGGATGAGCTGCGTGCCCAGAATATCTCGCTCGTTGATAACCTGCACGCCCCGCGTTAAAAAACAGTGCGCCTGGGCATTAGACCATCAATATATACTATTAATACTCTGTTATTGTATTGGGGGTCAGACTATTAATATGCTACTTAATGTTGTCCAATTTAGACTATTAATATGCTACTTAATGTTGTCATATTTAGACTATTAATATATTAATATGGTGTTAATGCATTAGGGTTAGACCATAGGAATATCAATATACTATTGATACTCTGTTATTGTATTGGGGGTCAGACTATTAATATGCTACTTACTGTTGTCATATTTAGACTATTAATATATTAACACGGTGTTAAGGTATTAGGGTTAGACCGTGGAAATTCATATGCTGTTGATACTCTGTTATCGTATTGGGGTCAGACTGTTAATATGCTACTGTTATCATATTTAGACTACTAATATGGTGTTAAGGTATTAAGGCTAGACCATGAATATTCATATACTATTGATACTCTGTTATGGTATTGGGGTCAGACTATAAATTTGCTACTGTTATCATATTTAGACTATTTAGATGGTGTTAATGTATTAAGGTTAGACCACGAATATTCATATACTATTGATAAGGGTTAGGGTTTACCCATTAATTTGCGTTTATTTTGTTTTGGTTTTTCTCTGTTTCACAGTCTGTGACCACATAATTTGTGTATCTCTAGGATTAGGAACCAGGACAGGCACTGGGTGTACTGATGTGGTTGGGTAGAAATAACGGGTTTAATGCGAAGACAACAACAACAACAACATTGATACTCTGTTATTGTATTGGGGGTCAGACTATTCATATGCTACTGTTATTATATTTAGACTGTTTAGATGGTGTTTTATGTATTAGGGTTAGAACTATTTAATACTTCTATGCTATCATGAACAGTAGATTTATACTATTAATATGCTACTGCTGCTGTTTTGTCATAGATTGGTGACTCGTTTTCCGTTCGCAGAGCTGACCTGATCGTACTCCTTTCTCTGCTTCAGAGCGTCTTCGTCCATCCTGCTCAGCATTCCAGCCAATCGCCGTACCTCTGCATCCTGGCACAGCAAATCAAAACACCGAAAAGCACCGACATCGATCGTCGAAGAGAGCGAGAGCGAGAGAGAGAGAGAGCGAGAGAGAGAGAGAGAGAAAGAGCGAGAGAGAGAGAGAGAAAGAGCGAGAGCGAGAGAGAGAGCGAAAGAGAAAAACGCGATCAGTGCAAAAATACCAAGGAACAGAAAAGAGCACGAGGGTACCCGTATTCGTAGCTGCGCTGTGCGGGCGCCATGCACCAACGGTGACAACCATAATAGCCCATCCGTAGCCCGTCTTGTTTTTTTTTCCATCCCATCTTGTTTTCTTGTTCACCTGCTCTGCAGCTCCCTCGCTTTCGTGACTCAGGCCCGGGATCACATACAATAGCGGGCACGCCTCCAATTCCATTTTTCGTGGCAAGAGTTTAGTATTTTCTTCCCTCGTCGACTCGCGTCTGACTGTGTGCGTACACGCTATGAGTAGGCGCCTTCTTCCTGCAACCCATTTTTTGCGCTAGGAAAATAGGTCACACCCAGGTATATATATATATATATATATATAGTTTTTTGCGATTTTTTTAGCGGAGTTGGGAACCGTTTCGTTTTTCTCTCGGCATGTGTTTTCTCCGCGGTGGTACAAAGGCTTTCGAGTGCGCTTTCCTTTCGCCCCGGCCGACTCGGCTAAACCTAGCCCTAGCCCTAGCCCTAACCCTAACCCTAACCCTAACCCTGAACCTTAATGCTAACCAAGCATCGAGCACGCAGATGGGGGCGTTTTGGGTCTCTTATCCCGTGGCAGGCGTTTCTGGTCATGCTTTTTCATGCCGAACCGACCGGTGCAACGATGAGAGAAATGTGTGGGGAGCCTGAAGAGCCGGCAGGACATAATTAAGCCATTGGCACCCATAGCTACAACGCATACTGTAAGTAAATAACAGAATACTTCGTGTGATACGGAGTGTAATATTGTCTATACGTAGGCCATCGTAACAGAGAAACACCGGCAACGAACGGTGTTGCTGGCCGTGGTTTTTGTAACCAACCACCGTAAGTGTAAGCGACCCTTGACGACAAATTGGTTCGAGCGAATGCCAAAAAATAGAGATGGTAGAAACGGCCGACCGACCGACCGACCGACCGACCAAAACGACCGACCGTGATGGGCACACAAGGTGACGACAAAAAACGCGCGCAACCTGCTCGTGCGAGTTTCTAGCGACAGCTGTAAACTTCGTTATAGTATCCTTCGTATGCACAACGCTGTCGTTGTTCTCCAGCAGGCGAACCAGACTCTTACACAAGAAAGTACTCCTTTAGAACCCTATATGATGCATACCAAGTACTCCTTTAGAACCCTATATGATGCATACCAAGTACTCATTTAGAACCCTATATGATGCATACCAAGTACTCCTTTAGAACCCTGCGTACTCGCGTTTTGAAGTGTTAGGTGCACATTATCGTTCGTGCGATACACTTTATCAAGGCATTAAGGCCTTAAGGTCCATGGTTATCACCTGTTTGTGCACGACGCTGTCGTTGTTTTCCAGCAGGCGCTTCATGCGGTCGATCTCGTTGCGCATCTGCTCCCTCTGCGTCTCGGCCTTCTGGTGATCGAAGTGTTCTTTCACCAGGGCATGGTCCTGAAACGCAAACAAACAAAAATGGAGTGGTCAACTATTAATGTGTAGTGAAATAGTGAAAATACTCGTATTATGTGTCAGGCCAAGGTAAAATAACATAATGTAATCATTTTTTTTTGTGGGAAACCCTACGTATGCGTGGTGTAAAACTACTACTGTACGTAAAACGAACAAAATGCTCCGAGGGCTCAAGTACAAAGTATCGAGTAACCAGTCTTTCTATTCGCTAAAATTTATGTTGGTGTATTCTTACGGCTGCTGCAGGGGCGTAAAAAAAAGAGATAAAACGACACCACACACGTAGGAAGGTCAGAATGAAAAACAAACCGGATCGCTGTGATCACAGGACGAAATGAGCGAAAACCATTTTTTTTCGTTTTTTGTTCCCTTTTTTTAACTTGGTTTTAGAGACCCCCCCTATTTTGTTTTCGCTGGTGGGGGGGGGGGGGTAATTAAAAAAAAACTTGACTTATTGTTTTCTGGGATCACAACGGTCCGGTTTCTTCCCTCCAATATAGGGGGGGGGGGGTGCGTGGTGTCGAAGACTTTTTTTTTTGTGCGCCGGCTGCCGTGATAAGTTTGTTTTTGGTGTATTTTTACGGCTGCTGCGATCATTTTGTTTCGGGTGTATTTTTTACGGCTGTTATGATGCTTGCCTTACGGAATATGTCTACACTACCGTAGTGCACGTTTTCGTTGTGCATTCAACGGCAAGCCTTCATGACTCGACCCAGCGAAGGAAGCACAAGAACCACGTGGCCTACGCACCGCACACACGGGCGGAGGTGGAGGGAGATACTTGGGGCCCTGTCTTGCCCTTGATTATTTCTATGATATACTATACTATACTAGGATATACTGTGTGTGTTGTCTTCACATTAAACCCGTTCTTTTTACTCAACCACATCATCAGTACACCCAGTGCCTGTCCTGGTTATGATATCCTATGATATCCTATGATATCCTATGATATACTGGTTTAGGCCGTCGACGCCCCCCCCCCCCCATCTCGAAAGGGATGCGTGGTCAATGGTCAAATGACTAAGGCAAGCAACAAATGAGTACGCCCCCCCCCCCCTCTATGGTCATAGACTACGGCCTGCAGAATGAGTACACCCCCCCCGTGCAAGCAATGTCTGCCTGGTTGGTGAAAACCCAACGTGCTCCGTCCCGGCATTGTAGGGATGCGAGGTCTATGGTCATACGACTACGATCATGCACAACATGACTACACTCCGCCCCCGCCCCCCCACGTCATCCTCCGTATAACTGATCAGGCTTGCACAAAACATGCACCAGTATTATCAAATTAGCTTTTTAACAGACTGAGGATAAAATGCAAGAAGCTAGCACACAAGATGTACCAATATCATAGCTGGCTGTAACAAACTTAACACTCAAACTTGACACTCAAATCCAAGAGATTGATTTTTTTCGTTGAGTTACAAACTACCAGGTATTAGATATGACACTTACTCCAGAAGTGATCCGTATCATCTAGTCGCTGCTTGATCACGCAGAGACGTCTGATACATCTATATATTTCGCACTACATATATCACCAGTACGTGGTAGTAGCATCGTGATCCATTCGGCATCGCGGTTGTCTTCATCAGCTACCCGAGCTGGTACGCATTGCTAAATGTCACTGCACCTACTGTAACACACACCTTAGCGGTGATGTCCTCCTTGAGCTGCTCTATCTGGTGGTTCATTATCTTCAGCTTGCGCTTCATCTCCGCTATCTCATCCTGCGCCTCGATGAGGTTCTTGCTGTACAGGTTGCGGTCGCTCCTGACGCTCTCGTAGAGCTGCTGCTGCTGCTTCAGCTTTACCTCCCACTCGCTCACCTTGTTGCCGAGCTCGTTGATGCGCATTTGTCGCAGCTGTGCGAACCACACCAGAGAAAGACGGGGGGCGACATTGCAGCTACCAGATTATCAAGAGCGAACAATACTTTTATTTTTTCACGGCGACAATATAGTGGCCTGAAGCGACCGACCGACCGACCGACCGACCGACCGGATTCCAATACACAGGATTCTTCCCGAGCTCGTCGAGGCGCATTTGCCGCAGCTATGGAAATCACACGAGAAAAAGAGGGGGGGCGAAATTGCGGCTATGAACATTGAAACGAGTGAACACGAGTGAACACGAGTTTATAATTTTACACGAGGTCAAATAATAGGGGCCCCTTTCCAGATGGCTAAAGCGACCGACCGACCGACCGGCCGACCGGCCGACCGACAGACAGACATACAGACAGACAGACAAACAAACAGACAGACAAACAGACAGGCATACAGACAGGCATACAGACAGACAGACAGACCGACCGACCGACAGACAGACAGACAGACAGACAGACAGACCAACTGAAAAACCGACCGACCTTCACGTCTTCGAGAGACTGCATGTACATGTTCTGCGCTTCGCTGAGCTCGCTCCCCAGCTTCTCCCTCTCCTGCTCCAGTCGAAACACGTCTTTCCGTTGCCGAGACACCTGCGTATTCATAGTAATGGTAACATAGTAAGATAGTACGATCGCAAGATAGTAAGCACAAAACACCACAGTCGAGGGACAATAAAGACAGAATAGAGGATCAGCACACGAGACATTGCAATTGCGTCCAAACCACTATTATTAGCAAGGGGGAGAGGATTAGCACGAGCCATGGCAAATGGGGCCCAAAGACAGACACGCATGTAAATGCAGCCATGAGGCGGAAAAGGTGGAGAGTCTCAGCTCCGGAAATGCAAGTGCGTCTGGACCATTTTTGCTAGCAATGGGGAGGGGATCAGAACTGGAGATGCAAATACATCCAGAGCGAGGAGGAGAGGAAACGACGAAACGGCCTACCGTGCAGACTCCTTCCCAAGGTCATAATGATAAATCATATCGAGAAACAAACCAGAATGTTGACATTTCTACAATAATGAAAACAATGACATCTGTTTTTTTCGAAGTTATGTTTACTTGGTTTCAGTATACCCCCTTCCTGTCTGGGACTCAAAAGAAAAAAGTGGCATGGTGTGTCGTTTTTTTTTTTTTTGTTATTTCTGAATACCCTTAGACAAGCACGGGAAACGCTAGTATTGTGGCTGGGGCGGGGTGGCGTGGGTGCCACCAGCACATGTTAAAAATTATGAGCATCGGGGAATTATAAGGGGAGTGTTGATGGCACATGACACACAGACAGACATGACACACACAGACAGACACACAGCCAGACATGACACACAGATAGACATGACACACAGACAGACATGACACACAGACAGACATGACACACAGACAGACATGACACACAGACAGACATGACACACACAGACAAACACACAGACAGACCTCGTTCTTGTAGGAAGTGAGCTCCGCCTCGAGGGAAGAAACGATGATCTCCCTCTCCTTCACCAGGTCCTCCGTGATCGTAATGCGGTCCTCAGCCTTCTGAGTCGCCTGGTCCAACCGTGCAGTTTTTCGTTGAATGTATCGGAAACCAGTACGGGTAGGTGATGGTTAGCCGTCGGCTGATTATCGTTTGACCGTGGAGGTTTTAGGGGTACAGGTTATCGTGTTATAAACTTACGGTAGGGGTTAGATCATAGGGATTAAGGGTGCACTTAAGGGTGCCCCTGTTTTTTTCTGAGGGGCTCCGCACTATTAGTAAGTCATTAGTACTATTAGTAAGTCAACAGTACTACTAGTAAGTCATTAGTACTATTAGAAATACATTAGTACTATTAAGTGAGTCATTAATGCTATTAGTAAGTCATTATTAGTCAGTCATTAGTAATACTGTAGTAGCAAGTCACCCAAAACCTGGCTTCAAAGAAGAAATGCACACATGACCTAATAATGAGCAATCCCATGCCATATAAGGCGTATGGCTTACTGGGATAAGGCATGCCTTATACGGCATATGCTTTATTGGGATAAGGCATGCTTCATAAGGCATATGCCTTACTGAGATAAGGCATGCCTCATAAGGCATACCAGGTATGCCTTATTGGGAGAAGGCATGCCTCATAAGGCATATGCCTTATTGGGAGAAAACATGCCTTATAAGGCGTATGGCTTATTGGGTGATAAGGCACGGCTTATAATGGTATGGCTTATTGGGAGAAGGCATGCCTTACAAGGCATACGCCTTATTGGGATACGGCATGCCTTATAAGGCGTATAGCTTATTGGGATAAGGCACATGCCTTATTAGTTAGGCCATACGTATGATCTATGGTCTATGGTCTGTACTTGTCACAGCGATCAGTTGGTTGACCGTGACTGGAGGGCTGTTCGGTTTGCTTGTCCACTCATTCGCCCGTGCACGTTTTTTGTCGACACACCCATTGGCGTTGTACTGTACCAGGTAGCTCCGAGCATTACCGCGTCCTCAAATATTATACGTACACATGTGGGGAGCTGCGAAGTAGTTTTAAAACCCCCCATCTCCACCCCCGTCCTCCGGCCCCAATTCGAAAAAATTAAGCTGAGGCAAACACTGAGCGTAGTTCAAAGTGCGATGTTTCGGGGCTGCCAATGACCACTCTTTCGCGGAAAAAAACATGTTGTGACTGAGGAATTCCCGGTATCCCATTTGTGTTGGCGTAATATACATCTAGGCCAATGGTTAATGGGATTGTTCATCCGGCGGGGTAAGCCAATGATTGACGGGATTGTTCATCCGGGGGGTAAGCCAATGGTTGATGGAATTGTTCCTCCGGCGGTAGGTCAATGGTTGATGGGATTGTTCCTCCGGGGTAGGCCAATGGTTGATGGGACTGTTCATCGGGGGGGGTGTACTTCATTTTCATGCATGGCCGTAGTCGTATGACCATAGACCC
>MEHQ01002502.1:0-17670 GCA_008828725.1 Saccharina japonica | reverse complement strand
GATTGTGCGTGTAAAACGCAGAGCTCCTATTAAAATTCGTTAGCAACCCTAAACCTGACCCAAACCGGACCCGAAACGGACCAGTGACAGGCGAGGAATGTGTGCCTGCGCCGGTTTTGCATCTAGCGAGAAAATTGCGAGAACATTCCGAACGCGGACCATTATTCCGAAATTCGGACCACATGTACCCAACGTTTGAGACAAAATCATCCCTTCGAGTTCCTTGCTAACGAATGGTATAATATTCTCAAAACGAGTCTTTCTTTGAGGTCTGTATTCACACAATACACTGGTCCACTGTTTGCTGTTGACTCGTATTGATACGCGGAACCAACGGCGGCACATACGCACGGTGTTAGAAACACAACGGCAATGAAATAAAAGCTGCCGTGCCCCCGACACTGAGATACGCGTGTGGACACTCATTGTTGATATGTGTATATTTTCGAGTGTGTGCGGTTATTTTATCAGGAACTCCGATCTAGATAAAACTCCTCACGTCCAATGCGAACCTACAACACATACCGTCGAACGGCAAGGCCCACGGGGACGCCTGTGCTCTCCGGGGTCGAGTTGCGACATCCACAGGGACTATAGCAGTGAACGCCCCGGTATGGGGGTCGCTTTTAAGCCCATTACTTTACAACGGATGAGAACCACTACGCTGAGTGACCAACACATTTCTTCGCGTTTTTGTTTTTAAATCTTAACGCTTTACGTTATCGAGATGTGCACCACCATGGTATGCTTGCTACTCTGCGACGACAACATATGTCTGCGTTAAGGTTTGAGTGGGGTACAGAGCCACTCGCCCGAGTGGAGTAAACGTGGTAGCGAAAATCAAGCTACCCCCTCTACCGTAGCACCAGTCTAGAGGTTGCTTTTCAGCGGGCAAGTCCCACCGGGGAGGTCTAATTTCTCCGCAACCCATGATGAAAGCAAAAACAACGTAGTTTGGCCTTCGGGTCCCCCTTGAAATATCTACACTAAGTACACGGTGAAAATATCTCGACCAAAACCGACTTACTGTAGGTTCGAACTTTCTCTACAAGGGATTTCGTCTATTCCTACGCAATGTATGCTTGGTCGATCCGTCAACCGATTACGTTTTGGGTCGACGAGAATTGGATTGTGAAGGGAAATATCTCCACATCCAACTTGGAAGAACACATTAATTCGACGTCTCCCACCTGATCATTAGCAAAGCCTCAGTCGTCCATCTTCATTTTGGAATATTTGTTTTTAGAGAAGAGAATATTTGATGTGTCCCCGCGTTCTGAAGGTTCGCATTTACCTTGCCGGAGTGAGGTAATGGGTAGTAACCTTTGCGGCAACCAGCCGGTTGAGGTTGACACCATCGCGAGAAAAATATAACATGTTTTAGTGGGGAGACAAAACGAACCCGCCCCTAGAATTTGGACAATCAGCTTTAGCTCGGAACCTGCCTGTGGTATCCTTTGTTTCGGAAATGGTTGTCATCTCCAACGGTGTCAACCGAGCGCCAGTTCCAGAGATAAAAAAGCGCTTGATTACACCCATGTGTGTTCGCGCTCTTTTCCTACGCGCTCAGGTTCAAGCTTCAGCTCCTCAGACTATATCCAAGGAGACGTCGTGATGGTCTCGACCGGCTTCCTAGGTTTGTCGGCATCAGGGCTGCTTCTGCTGCTGCTGGTGCTCGGCCTGATTACAACCACGCTTGTGCGACCGGCCGGTGCATATAGCGTCACCGCTACAAGTTCCTACCCGACGGATGTCGGAACTATCGGTACGAGCGGTACGAGCGGTACGAGCGGTACGAGCGGTACGAGCGGTACGAGCGGTACTAGCGGTACGAGTGGTACGATCGGTACGAGCGGCACGAGCGGCACGAGCGACGCCCAAACCTCCGAAACCACCGAAGCCTGCTCCGCAGCACTCGCCGACTGCCAAGCCGACGAAACGTGCACCGGCTGCTACCAGGTAGCGGCGTCTAGCAGCGCGGACTTCGTTTCATGCTTCGAAGCGCGAGACCTGGACGAGGTGGAGAGCTCTACGGCGACCTGCGAGGACTACACGGCCAGTCTGTGCTGCATCCACGAAGCTTCTGAGTTCGAGTGCTTCCACAACGAAGCCTTTGGGGCGTACTGGGTATGTGTTCTGGATTTTCTAAACTGCCCTAAGGTAGAATTCTCGTGCGATGGCGACTTCGACACCGAGGACGACGACGGTGGCGATGGCGACTTGGACATCACAGAAGGCGCAAGCAACGACGCTACCCGTGCTCTCTTGATTGCCAGCGGTGGACACGCTTCGACCGTTGCTACCTTCGGGGCATTCCTGCTATTACTACCGCGTCTCTATGGGTATAATGATCATGGGCCCGTGTAAAAACGCATACAAACCAAAGACGCCATGACAATGGTCGATCAGCTTTCCGGTGAGGCTGGAGTTTCCACACCGTGCGTGGCGGTGTCGTGTGTGTTTCCTTTGGATCTCCCATTAAGGAAGTTGCACCTACGTAGAACAGTGCACGAAAGGGTGCTGGTGCTAATGTTACTGCAACTGCCATCGACGGTCACGGTTCGATTCTCGTAGCTATTTTCTTCCCACAGAAGGGCTTGCCACCGCTCCTGTGCGACTGGTTTTGTGACGTGTAGAATTCCCGAAAACTATAGTCTTCACCGACCTCCGAGCTGCGGACATGTTTAAGGACAACATGCTGGCTTCGGTGGCCAGCATTTGCGCTTGACCTCCCCGCCAAGGACGGGTACTCGTTGAACATATGTCACGACTGTGGCGTCGGGGGTGGTTAGTGTGACAAGCTTGCTGTGTAGGTGTCCGGAGTAGTCGTCGGTATGTGATGTCAGCCGGAGGTCACACGAGCAGGCAAGATCACACTCGGCACAAGCTGCCGGGTTTGGGTGTTAACAGGTCAAAACTGCGTGCCAGAGGTAGGGGGGGGATCGGTTATCGCCATGTGGGCACTCTGACGGGGGGCACTCCCGCATGGGTGCTGACGAAAACATCGCGACCAGCGGCGGGGCGGCGAGCAGTCGCGTGTCAATCTTGGCCGCGGTCAACCTCTTATGAGTTACACAGTTTTCAGGGTCATGTGCGATTGCTCGACTAGCATACGCCTTTTCCAGGGTCCGTTCCACGTCTGGTAAGATAGAGAACAGCACCGAGTTCACTTCCTGCGCCCTAGCCCCCCCCCCCGTTTTCTGTTTCGAGTATGGTGTATGAACCCGTCAAGTCGATATATTTAGAACGTATGTACCGGATGCGATATATTGCAACGCTGACGATTGCGTCGTTGTTTTTCTCCATTAGTGTCGCGTTTTAGGGTTGGGTTTAATGGAGAAATAGGCGTTGCTGAGAGGTCTTGGACATCAGTACAGGTACGAGTAGAATTTCTACAAAGTGTGTAGTAGTAGTTTTGAACGTTTCGTCTTTTTACGAGAATATCTCTTCGTACGAGCAAACCATTAAGTACGCCGACACCGCATGCCCTTCCCGACACGTTGGCCGAAGCTTGAGTTCGATCCGAGCACTTTAGCTCCCGTGGCAGGCGCTCATAAGTTGTTTTCGGTGAGGAGAAAATATAACGATTGCTCGGGTTCTCTGGATGAAGCCTTTTTTTTGTATGTACGTACCAGTTAATCTAGCTCTGCTTTTCGCCCGTTCACGAGTTCGTCACGAGCACACGCGAGAGCCCTGACCTAAGCCAGGATACCACAGGTAGGCATTAGAACACACAGAGAGCACAAATGCCCGAGCAATGTCGATCCGCACACTGTAACAAAGTAATTTTCAGCCTGTACACAAAGCCCAAGTCAGTATCGATCATGCACACGAAACAAAGGTAAAAAACTTCGACCCCCCACACATAATTCTGAAGTTAATATAAACCCATGCTAAAACAAGTCATGTTCGCACCGCACACAAACTTCGAGTCAAATACGACAACTCGCACCCCAACGAAGTCATTTTGAACCCCCACACTAGACGCAAGTCTTTTCGGCCCTTAGGCAAAAACCAACGTAATTTGTTGATTCCCATACTGCATCGTGTCAGGTTCAATTCCCTCACACAGACCGAGTGAATTTCTTGGTTGGGGTCGAGAGTTCGAAACCCTTCCTCTGTGCGTCCTTTTCTATTTCTGCAAATATTATACTACTACTGACGCCTGCTACGGTAGAGGTAGCACGTTTTAGCTGAATCGTTTTCTGACCGATCGGGCTCCTTAACCCAAAATTTGTCGGAATTTCATTTTTGTGACGAATAATGTTTCAGAGTATACTTCGGTCATGAGATTTCTCATCCGGCAGCACGTCTATTTTCCTCCGAAGTTGTTTTTCTCGGTGAGGTATGACGCTCCTTAGGTGAGGAGCTCAGAAAAAACATGGGGCACCTCTATTGTAGCATGCGACCACTGTACGAGACCCGTGCTACGATAGATGTCCCGTTTTTGGACTGAATCTCAATCCAAAACCGTGGGATTGTCGTTCTTGTGAATCAAAATGTTTGAGGGAATGCTCCGGTCATGAGATTGCTAATCGCATACAATGTTTTGCGGGACCATTGAAAAAACCTACAAAACTTATTGAGTCAATAGGGTCCATTTTTTGTTCCCAGGATATGTTTTATCCCAAAAATTCAGGTGTGGGTCCTACATGTATCATGCACGTATTGTGATACGAAACGTATTTCCGAACGCCGTATGTCTGTACAGCAAGATGACATGCGCAAGATATGCACGACGCGTGCTACGACAAAGTTAGCACGTTTGGGCTGAAGCTCTCTTTTGTGGTGGGTCGGGCTCCTTAACCCAATCTCGCCGATCTTTCTTCTTTACGTTGCTAATTGTTTTATTTTTGTTTTCAGATCTTGCGACTCTTCGCCAGAGAGCACTGTTTTGTGTTTCCCTCCGAAACAGATACATGCTACGATAGAGGTGCACCATGTTTTTTCTGAGTTCCTCACCTAAGGAGCGTCATACGTCACCGAAAAAATGATTTTTTGAGAAAAATAAAAGTGCTGCCGGAGGAGAAACCGCATGACCGAAGTATAATCTGGAAAGTTATTCGTCACAGAAATGAAAGTGCGACGATTTTGGGTTAAGGAGCCCAATCGTGCAGAAAACGATTCAGCCAAAACGTGCTACCACTACCGCAGCACGCGTCAACAATCAGTTTTAGGGTGAGGTCGAGAGCTTTTTAAATGACCACCCTTAGAAGGCAGAAACATGGTGCACCTGCATGCAGGCTACCGTAGCATTCGACACAATATCGCATCCTGTATTAGATTTTCAATTCGTTCTTGCGCCACTCCACTGGGCACGCCCCGGAGGGGAACCTTGTAATATATATATATATGTATATATATCCGGTAAAGGCAACTATGATACTGTCGGTGCCGATCGTTTCATAAAAAAGGGGAACATAGATTTTACTGAAAGGCACAAGTACATGTCACCCTTTCAGCATTGATTGATTGATTGGGGGAACGTCGGTGAGGAGTCGGTAAAGCTATTCAGTTCGGGGACGGCATTGTTGTTGGTATACGTTTGCCAGGTTTTCAGGGGGGATTGATGATTGTGATACGTACATAGGTGTATGTGGATGGTATGACTGAGATGAGGTTTGCACATCAGTTTCAGATGGCACATGGAATAAACATACAGTAACACAACGCAAATATAAAACAAATATAGAACAGCTCAATTCGTTGGTTGCGTATACCAACAGCGAGATAGCTATTTTTACGGGGGACCATAGTAAATAGGACTTACGGTATACACAAAAACCGATCAATTTCCCTGTTTCTACTGCCAATATTTGGTCCTATTTACTATAGTCCCCCGTAACATTAACTGAGAAGTGCACCAGGTGGAAGGATGCGCGGAGGAGCAGCAGATGCTCGAGCGGGAATCGCGCGGCTTGCGCGCCTCATTGAGCGGGAACCGTGAACGCATAGCGTGCGCGTTCTGCAACCGCAGCGGTCAACCAAATACCCCGCGTGGTAAGACTGCTATCCGGTGACGGAAATCACACCATCCACAGAGATGCGTGCTTGGTTGTAGTTAGGAGCGGTGGGGCGCGAAGGGGGACACAGGCGTCGCGCTCGTCTGCATGCGAGTGTGGGTGCGGGTCACGACACGGGAGGACACGTGTTACGATAGAGGTAGTCCCAGTGACACTTTTTGGCTGAATCGTTTCCTGAACGATCGGGCTCCTCAACCAAAAATCGGCGGAATTTAATTCTTATTGTGTTGAACTATTTTTCATGCTAAACTCAGGTCATGGCATTGTTCATCGAGTAGCACTTTTTATTTTCTTCCAAAACCCATTTTTCGGCGATGTGTGGAGCTCCTCAAGTTAGGAGCTCAGAAAACAACAGTGCGCACCTCTATTGTAGCATGCGTAAAACTGTTTGCTGGATGACGGTGCTCCTTATTAACCTAAACTCGCCAGAATGCCATTTTCTTTTTGCAAGGTTGCTTTCGCGTATACCCGGGCCATGTGATTGTTCATCGAGTTGTGCTTTTATTTTATCTCAAAAGTGTTTTTTAGGCGAGGTAGAGCTCCTTAAGAGACAAGCCAGCAAGCTCAGAAACAAAATTGATGCACCTCTACCGTACCACGTGTCGGAGACGGGAGGTCTTTGATGCCGCTGTACAGGCCGACGCCGGCCTTCGAGAGCAAGCCGTTTCCTTAAGGGGGAAGCCCGAAGAGGACGACAAAGGAACACCGCCAAGGGATATGTTACCCCTGGGACCAAGATAGTCTGGGGGTGGCGTAATCCCTTAGACAGAGTGCCCTTGACCGACCTCGAAAAGCCGTCCCTCACCGTTGTTAAAGTTCAAACCGAAGCTGGCAACCCCTCACGTTAAGCTCTTCACCCACTCGCCGGGTCTCGCCAACCACGCTCTGTTGGTGCACTTACAGAGCGAGACTCCAACGCACCGGACGTCCTTTTTGCGGGCAATCAAGCTGTGGCACATCTTCCCAGCATTGCGGCACTCCAATAAGGACTGGCAAATGCGTCGGACCGCGAGGTTCAAGTCTGCTAAACGCGGCGACCTGACCACGATTCTCGCATAATGGCTTATGGAGTACACCGAAAATACGTCGACACGCTTCAGATGGCTAGCACGCGAATAACTGGGCGCGGCCAAGTTGGAGAGTGCCGCGTCAGCCTGCCGGCACCAGAAAGGGGGGTGAAAGTAGCAGCGCGTGGTGTTTTAGCGACACCACACACGCACGACAATGAGGCTACATGGGCAACAGGGAAAGGGTCAAACTCCCGGAAATATAACCAAACCTCCGTCCAAGAAGCAGTGACGGCAAGTAGAGTCGCAAGCTCGACCAAGCCAGGAGGAAGCGAGTATCCCCATGTGGCGCCCAGAAGAATATTTTAACCCTCAGGTGACTGTCGAGGTTATCAACTCTCGCAACGAGCAATCCCACCGAAGGGCTCCACTTTTAGGCTCAATAATTTCTGACCGGTTTTGCCCCTCACGTCAGTAACCGCGGAATACTATTATTTTTTTCTGGTATTATGTTTGTTTTTGGACTACCTCATTGGGAGGTTTGGTCGGGTTGCGCAACCGAAGGTGTCCGAAGTCATGTTTCGGGGGAGATTATGAGCTCCTCATGCGAGGAGCTCAGAAAATTATGCTGCTCCGCTACCGTGGGACCACTCCAACGCACTATCAGGAGCGGGGAGTAACGGCCTGCGCTATTCGCACCTACAGTCCATCATCAGGCCCCAGTTTTGCCAAGAGCGCTTCAACGCCTGCATCGAAACCTTTTCGAGGAGGATGATGGATGGACCTCACGCCTTCCCGCCGAAGTTTTGGGAACTTCTTCTACAGTCAAAGCTCACGGCGCTGGGCGGAAAATGCCGCCCGGTTTGTGTGGGGATGACGTTGAGGCGCCTAATTGCGGCAGAGACTACATGAGGCAGGGGAGAACGCGCACTCACCTAGAATTAGTTTGGAGGAGCACCTGCTGTGAGCGGTGCCGGTTTCGCCCTGGGCCGTCTCGGCCCCTGATGTAGACGAGAGAGGGTGTGCTGGGGTGCGCCAGGGGCGAAACCGGCCCTCGGGTGGCGCGGCGGCCCGCGCTCGCCCGGGCACGGCGGGCGCCTCAACCTCCCTGCGGCTGCTGTACTTTGGTATGCCGGGTATCTATGTGTGCCTGTAAATAAGGGCGGTTCAGGCTCAAAAACGAAGACATGATCGAGTAGAAAATTCTCGGACAGTGAACTATTTGGGGGATGGGTTCGGGTGCCCTCGAGACGACACCAATCGAGGGTTCGAACGGCCGTCGACAGGCACGACGAGCAAAACGCGAGGCGGGCGCCGGGGGAGACAGGGTCGGAGAGGGGCGCTGGCCTCCTCCGGGCGGACTCTGCGCCGGGCTGGCAGAGGGAGCGGCATGGATCGTTCCGGGGCGCGAGCACCCGCAACTCTGTCGATTTTTTTATTTTATTTAAGGAGTTCACAGTTTTTACGGAAAAAATTACTGCCAGGGGCTCGGGAACATTAACTACTACTACAGTAGTACGTACTCACAGTTTTTCATTTTTTCGCCATTCTTTTCATTTTTTTTGGCAGACCATTGGTCATTGATTGTACCACTACTATACTACACTACTACTACTACTACTACTACTACTACTACTACTACTACTGCTACTACTACTGCTACTACTACTACTGCTACTACTACTGCTACTACTACTGCTACTACTACTGCTACTACTACTGCTACTACTACTGCTACTACTACTACTACTACTACTACTACTACGACTACTGCTACTACTACTACTACTACTACTACTACTACTACTACTACTACTACTACTACTACTACTACTACTACGACTACTACTACTACTACTACTACTACTACTACTACTACTACTACTACTACTACTACTACTACTACTACTACTACTACTACTGCTCTACGTACCACTGCTGCTGTGCTGCTGTGTAATGATAGAGTGTTTGCGTTTTTTTTCTTACTTTTACTTCTCTAAAAATTCTGCCGAAGGGAGGATTTGGAGTAAATGTTTGAAAAAACGGCAAAAAATTACTTTAGAGACTTGTTAGAGAAGTATGTTTTTGATCAAAAGTTACGGTAACTTTTGTCTCTCAGTTTGATTGGCCTACACGCACCGAGCATTCTACCGACGCAGAACGCCCCAAATTATGGGAGATGTCTCCCATAGGCCCCAACCTTGCTGCTTGCTCTACACAACACAACAACCGGTGGGAGCACAGAGGCTCGAGAGGTGTGCTACAGTATGATACGGACAAGCGCTGCTGGATTTTGCTAACGGGGCGCCGGCGGACTGCTGGCGGCCCGCTACGGTACGCTCTCGCCGGCTTGGTGTCGTGGAGGATGCGCTGTTCAGAAGAACTACTCGTACGAGTACAAGTTACTCGTACGAGTCGTACTCGTATGGAGACGTACTCGTACCGCCTTGCTTGTAGAGCGCGACAGGATGACAGATCGCCGTGTATCATTTCAAGTTCACCACACTGCGGTAGCAGCACCTAGCAGCACCTAGCAGCACTAGCAGCAGCGGCGGCGCGCCGCCACGGTCTATATATGTCGGGCGCCGGGCGGGCTTGGAGCGGAGCGTGCCGGCGCGGTGTTGCGCGTAGGTCGTGGGCAGCAGCAGGAGCAGCACTCGACGTCAAGAATAGTTGGAGGCAAAATCGAAAAAAGCAAAAACTAAAGCTGTTGCTTCTGCTGCTCTGCTGCTGCTCTGCTGCTGTTTCTGCTGCTGTTTCTGCTGCTGCTACTGCTGCCGCTGCTACTGGGGCTGCCGCCACATAGCTGCAGCCACCGGTGCTGCTGCTTGCGGTCGTGGGATTGCAGCTGCGGCACTGCGGTCATACCCCTGCCGCCGCCACCGTTGCTAGGCTGCCGTTCCTCTCGTACGCTAATTTTTGTTCTGGTTGTTTGTTTGGTTTGCCGCATCGCTTCACCCCACTTCCCTTATTATTTTCGTAGGCGTCGCCTGCAGGATTTTGTTTACTTCTGTCGCAAACATACCGAAACCATGAGGGGAAGGGAATTCACGTTTTTGAGAGGAAGGAAAGTATGTTTTTTTTTACTTCTATCGCAAACACTCTTATTTAGAATAATGTACGAAGGGCGTATATATAAGGCGTAGGGTGTTGTACATAGGGTGTTGTAGGCCGTAGTATGTATTTGCAGTTGGAATTGGTGTGGAGGAACGTCTGCTGTGGGCGGTGCCTAAGGAGGGTGTGCTGGGGTGCGCAAGGGGTGAAACCGGCCCTCGGGTGACTACTGCTACTACAACTGCTACTACTACTACTACTACTACTACTCTACTACTACTGTTACTACTGCTGTATGTACTGCTGTGCTGCTGTGTAATGATTTGGAATGATGTAGGGCGTATATAGGGCGTAGGGTGTTGTACGGCGTATGGTGTTGTAGGCCGTAGTATGTCTTTTCACTTGGAATTAGTGTAAAGGAACGTCTGCTGTGGGCGGTGCCGGGAGCGCCCTGGGCCGTCTCGGCCCCGGATTTCGACGAAGGAGGATGTGCTGGGGTGCGCAAGGGGCGAACCGGCCCTCGGGTGGCGCGGCGGCCCGCGCTCGCCCGGGCACGACAGGCGACCCAACCTCCCTGCGGCTGCTGTACTTTCGTGTGGGGGAGGGCGGGGGGTGGCAGTTGATACCACACAACATGTTACTGTTGCATACACAACCATGCACCACTTTATACACTTTGTATACCATATACAGCACTGTGTGCCGTACTGCTGTACACAAAAACCACTCCGTACCATCGATCGCGCGCCCGCCGCTCGGTCGTCCGCGCGCCCGCCGCCACTCGGTCGACCGCGCGCCCTCTGCCGCTGGGTCTACCGCGCGCCCAACTCCGTTCGGTCGATCGTGGCGGCCTTGCGCCGCCCTCGTCGATCGCCCGCCCCAACCACCCTGCGGCTGCTGTACGTTAGTTTGGAAGGGGGGGGTGGCAGTTGATGGTACCACACAACATGTTACTGTTCCATACACAACCATGTACCACATTTAAACACTGTGTATACCATACAGCACTGTGTATCGTACTGCTGTACACAATAACCACTCCGTACCATCGACCGCGCGCCCGCCGCTTGGTCGTCCGGGCGCCCGTTTGAGGGGGGGGGGTGGCAGTTGATTGTACCACACAACATGTTGCTGTTGCATACACAACCATGTACCACATTTAAAAGCTGTGTATACCATACAGCACTGTGTACCGTACTACTGTACACAAGAATCACTCCGTACCATCGATCGCGCGCCTGACGCTCGGTCGTCCGCGCGCCCGCCGCCGCTCGGTCCACCGCGTGCCCAACCCCCCTCGGTCGACCGTGGCGGCCTTGCGTCGCCCTCGTCGATCGCCCGCCGCCGCCGCTCGCTCGGTTGCTCGCCCGCCGTCGCCCTTGTTCATATTACGAGTACATAAAACGTACGACGAACTACTGCTGTTGTTGCTGTACTACCACACATGAATACGAAAAAGGCACGAATCATATCCACAGCAGGCAGCTGAGCGCCGTGCGTGATCCGTGTTGCTATGCTTTTTCTTTCGAACACACAGCTTTGTTGTCCTAAAGCATGGACCTTGTAACGTGTGCATCCCGAGCATGTTTTGCATGCATGTCAAGTCCGCCGTTTCTTCGCTGCACCATGAACCTCTTGGCATTTTTAAGTCGGTGCTTGCACTACATGATGAACATCTTCAGCCCCTTTCCTTGCTCGAGCGTAGCGGTCGGCGTCAGCCGCCCGCGGAGCGCAGCCCTTGTACGTACTACAGTCAGTTGTGCTGCTGTATGTTGCAAGGCTATTTATAGCAGCCGCAGCCCGAGCACGGGAGCGTTGTATATATTTTCTAAGTATCATTCATTCCGTTCAATGTGGAAGATTGAACGGAGGAAATCTGGAGTTTGTGGAGAGGTACTGAATCGTTGGCGTGATTGATAGGGGATGGTGAAGAGAATCGTCATGTTGGGAAGTTGTAGTGAGTGGAGTGGTTGCACTGGAAGTTTAGAGGAGGCTGGGAACGGTTGAGATAGGAAGGAAGAGTACCAACTACAATAGTACAGGGCTCAACTCGTGGGTGTGGGCGAGCAGGGGTCTGGCAATGGGTAGGAATTCGGCGAGTTGAAACAAGAACCCGCCCGCCCTCCGTATGGCCGACAGCGAATGCCTTTGAACGTGCGATTCAAATCAGGAGTCGAAAAGCAAGTGCAAATTCATCAAAATGGAGCGGGGCATCGCAGAAATGCATTTTGTACAAAGGTCGTTTTAGCGCCAATGAATTGCTGTTTTGTTCACATTGTGATTTTAACACTACTGCTGTACGTTTTTCGTGCTTTTTATGCGCTGACTTCCAAGTAACGACAATGCATTCAACGCCAGCGACATGTGTTGCAACTACTCGCATGCTTTCTTTCTTCGTTGTAAACGTTTATCTTCTGATCATTTATGAATTCAGATGAAACTCTTGGCCTTCCTTACTGATATATATATATCGCCCGTGTGATATGATGCGTGACGACCGCTACTACTGTAGATGTAGAGCATCATTGTTGTTTCTGTGGGTGGTGCCTTAAGCAACTATAATGAAAAACAAAAATATGGTGTAGGGAAACAAACGTGCTATGTACGTCGATGGACAATCCCATGGCCTAATTACATACTTCAGCGGAGCAAGAGTAATGAAGCACAGGCGGATTTAACTCGCGGAGAGCTTTTGGTTGAAGAGCGCCATCGTCTTTTCGAAAACGTTTCAAGCAAAAAGCTGGCTAACCTCTATCTAGGGGGCATGCGTCAGGTGTACGTACAGCGAACATTATTATTTCGCGTCCAGTCGCCGCTGGGTCGTAGAGCTCTCACGGGCGATAAATCCACTTCAGAGCAATCCCACCTTTTCAAGGGTGACGCCTTCTGTTACGAGCTCTTTCAAATCAGGAGATTCAGTATCTGACGCGTGCTACGGTAGAGTTGGCACGATTCCACTGAATCGTTTTCTGAACGATCGGGCTCCTTAACAACCCAAATTCGTCGGACTTTCATTTTTGTGACGAATAGTGCTTCAGAGTATACTTCGGTCATGATATTTCTCATCCGGCAACACTTTTATTTTTTCCTGCAAAATCATTTTGTTCGGTGAGGTATGACGCTCCTTAAGTCAGGAGCTCACCGCAAATATGGTGCACCTCTATCGTAGTATGCGTCAGCGAACATTGTTATTTCGCGTCAATTCGCCGCTGGGTAGTGCTCTCACGTGCGAGAAATCCACTTAAAGAACAATGCCACATTTTCAAGGGTGTGACGCCTTCTGTTATGAGCTCATCCAAATCAGGAGGTTCAGTATCTCATCGGAAACTTGACGACGAAGGAAATATTGATGTTGGCGCCGACGCGACCCAATCTTAACCACGATGGAGGTGGCGCCTTGTTTTTAACGACATCGGGGTTACGGGTGGGCTCCTAACACATGTTACGGTAGAGGTGCACCATCGTTTTGCTGACCGCTCCTCACTTAAGGAGCGTCATACCTCACCGAAAACAAAATGATTTTATTGGAAAATTTTATGTGCTGCCGGATGAGAAATATCACGCCCGAAGTATATTCTGAAACATATTTTTGTTACAAAGATGAGGTTCCGACGAATTTGGGTTAAGGAGCCTTTAAAAGTTCGTTCAGAAAACGATTCATCCAAACCGTGCTACCTCTACCGTAGCGCGCGTCTGAGGTGGAGCTACGATGAAGGTTGCGCTTTGTTTTTAAACGACATCGGGGTTACGGAGGCTCCCTCACATCCTAATCCGTCGGATCATCAGTTTTTCGGTGCATCATGTGTCGTGATATACCTAATAGGGCATGAGATTTGTTCATCTCGGGTATATGTCAATTTCTTGTGTGCCTCCAAGACCAGTTCGTAGGTTGTATGTAGGTAGAGGGCTCCCAAATTGACAACTACCAGGAAGTACATGGTGTGCCTCTATACCGTTCGATGCGCCTTGTATATGCTCAAACAAGAAATATGAAAGACGCACGCTACGGTAGCCTGCATGCAGGTGCACCATTTTGTTGCCGAGGGTGGTCACTGGGAGAGCTCTGTAAAGTTTCCAAACACTGATTTTGGGGGAAACTAAACGTGCTACATACCCGATGTTTAGGGCCCGTTTTAACGAAGAAGAAAAAATCAATTTGGAAAAAAAACAAAATTCAAATCCGCTTTTCATTGGTCAACACACGCACCAGCACCAAAGATTAGGATCTTGGGGCATCATATGCGGTGCTGGTGCGTGTGTTGACCAATGAAAAGCGAATTTTTATTTTTATTGTTCCAAATTGAATTTATTTTATACTCGTTAATATGGGCCCTTACTGTGAGCAAAAACGAAAACATTCTGCAACCCAAGAACGAGATTCCAACGATTTGGGGTTGAGAAGCCCCTTCATTCAGAATTTGTTTCATGGCAGAGGCCGAACGAACAAGCTCTAGACCAGTCCCCCGGCCTCTCCCCGGCCGGCAGCCGGAATCTCTACCCACAGGTACGCCGCGTGCTTGGAGCTGTCGTGGGTCGAAGTTGGAGCGGTAACCCCCAGGGCATTTCCTCCCGGGGGGTCAAGCTCCATATAGCCCGAATGCATTGAGAACTATTAATAGTGGCATCACGAGAAGTATCCAGTATTCGTACAGCCTTGAAAATCATATTTGGTCAAATGTCGGCTGATATCGTTCACGATGGTGATGATAATGACGACCACAGGCCAGCTGATTTTATCCGTAGATGTTGGGCCCATTTGAAACTCCTGCCTCGTAATTCATCCAAAACGAAGACTAAGGCCTTTTTGGGGGTATTTACGATGTAATGGGGCATATCGACGAATGTCCGAAAGTCCGCATAGGTGGTCTATTTTACCGAAATCAAGACGATATACTGTAGCAACAACTTGGGAATTATACTTGGGTGTTTTCTGCCGGAACTATGGCAAGAGTATCATACATATTCCATGAGTGCGGGCAGATACTTCCTCCCGAAATTCGAAGAATGAGGGTGTCGGTTTCCAATCGCATGGTTATTTGTGCGTCCCGGCTTGGCACCTAACAAGGCGGGACAAGAGCACAGCACAGTTTCCTCTCGAGCCACGAGAATCTTTTAAGGCACTAAGTAAATATCGTCCAGATAAAAAGACCAGGCACATAATTGCAGTAGTGTGTGACTATACCTGTGCATCGCACGACCGGCACTTCCTCCCTCGACGGGGCTTGGTGCTGACGAGCGGTCACCCTGGGACGCAGAGGGGGGGACGCGTGAGCCCGACCGAATCAAGACGCAGTGCGGTGTGTGTATATATTTGGATCCTTCAATGATCTCGTCGGGTATCATGATGTGAAATACACACATACCACAACACCACGTCATACATTTTGAGATTACTCGAGCCCACACAGCCGACGGAAAGCATCGTATATACATGAGATATACGGGATACACATATCACATATACCCGTACTATTATATTATACCTTACGAATAATTTCCTTTTATTCTGGTTTGGGAAATAAATCATTGTGTTTGCTGCTCAGGTGGCTGGTGGATATAGCGGAAGCTGGGGACTCGCTGTTCATGTTCCACTCCTGTACGTTCGCCCCCCTTGCAATCTCGGTGAAGGAAGTGTCTACCTGGTGGGCGAAAGCCTAACGTGATCCGTTTTCGGCAATATACGGATGCGAGGGTCTATGGTCATACGATTACGCCCATGCACGACATGCGTACACCCGCCTCGCCATCCTTGCTTGCTTACTCACTCCTGCAGCCATGATCTCTACCGATACTCGCATACCTGGTGTCTTGTGGGACTGAGTCCGGGAATAGATGTCTGAAACTATAAGATCCAGTTTTAGTATTGTAGACATCGTATTAGTATCCGTAAGGGCCCGTTTAACGAAGAAGAAACAAAATCAATTTGGAAAAAAAAAAATCAATTCCGCTTTTCATTGGTCAACACACGCACCAGCACCAAATATTAGGATCTTGGGGCATAATATTTGGTGCTGGTGCGTGTGTTGACCAATGAAAAGCGTATTTAAATTTTATTTTTTCCAAATTGAATTTATTTCATACTCGTTAAAACGGGCCCTAAGGGCCCATATTAACGAGTATAAAAAAAATCAATTTGGAAAAATAAAAATAAAAATTCGTTTTTCATTGGTCAACACACGCACCAGCACCAAAGATTAGGATCTTGGGGTATAATCTTGGGTGGTGGTGCGGGTTCTGACCAATGAGAAGCGGATTTGTTTTGTTTTTTTTCCAAATTATTTTTTTTTTCTTCGTTAAAAAGGGCCCTAAGGGCCGTAGTTTCGTATATAGTTCTTGAAAAGGGTGTGAAAGTATATACTTGGTTTATTTTCTTAGGTTTTTTTTCCGTCCCATATATTGTCTTCGCCCTCCTCTTCTATCTTCCTCTTTAGTCGTAACTCCGATCCGGGGTCACTAAGCAGGCTCTTCTCTTCCCCTCCTCGCTATTATGGTACGTACCAGGTACGAATATACACTATACATAATTTATTTATATGTGTATGAAACGGTAGGGATTTTTCATTACTACGGGGGACGTCGCATCATTTATACCGATATTTGTTGTTCATTTTTATTGTTTGCTTTTGGTTTGCGGGTCGATCAGGTCACGGAGGTTCTGTTGAGGACACAAATGGGGACGAGGCAGACGGCATGGACGAGACTTTGTGTCCGGTGGACTACCAAGGGGCGGGGCAGATCACGGACGACGAGATTTTCGACGAGGTGGGTCATCCGGAGTCTCGAGAGCCTTTTCAACCTTAACAGCGTATGTAGTCGCCCTTAGTATCGTGCCTCGATTTTCCTCGAAACTTAGACTCGTACCTTGTTTGCATCATAAACGATTAGTGCCTCATAGCGCCGTCCTTTGTTTGCCTTAAATTACTATCAATCCTTGGTGTAGTGACCACCAACCCTCGGTATCGTGAATGATTAGCATTGAAACAGTAGTTGCCTTTAGCCTCGTGACGCTTGAGTCTTGGAACCGTAGTAGTTGCACTTGGCCTGGTGACTTGTAAGCCCTAAATGATCAGTCGCCCTTGGATGGGTGACGCATTATGGCCTAGAAAGGGTAGCCGCGAATGGGGTCGTTCCTTTTAAGCCTTACCAGAGATGTCTGCCTTAGTATGGACGCATGCTACGATACAGGTGCACCACGTTTTTTTCTGGAGCTCGTTACTTGAAGAGCTATATACCTCAACCCAAGCTGATTTTGGTGGAAAGTAAAAGTACAATCGGATTAACAATCCCATGGCCGAAGCGAACAAGGAACAAAATAGCAACAAAAATATGACATTCCGATTATTTTGGGTTAAGGATTTCGATCGTTCAGGAATCATTTCAGCCAAAAGTGCTATCTCTATCGTAGCACGCATCTATGTAGTGTGCCTCTTCAACAAAAAGAGAGTAGTCGCGCTTAGTGCCGTGCTTTGTTACCCCTAAAAGCAGTGGCGATCATTACTGGTGTCGTATTTTGTCAGCCTCAAAGGAGCAGGCCCCCTTAGCCTCGTTCCGAAAGGTACCCTGAAACGCATAAGTTCAACGGAACT
>MEHQ01002553.1:0-11029 GCA_008828725.1 Saccharina japonica | reverse complement strand
TGCGCGAAGTGGGATCTGATTCTGGGTCTGGGTCTGATCTGAAAATCTTCTGCGGTGCATGCATGTATATACTTAAGGGATGTCCGGCCCTGTCGAATCTGCACCGGTAACTGGATGAGCCTCCCGTGAGGTCGGTATCATGCTGACGTCAAATTAGTCTTCGGCAGTCACTTTCGGCCCTAACCGATTCGCAATGGAGTTGGGCATCTGGCCCTCTGTTCAGATCAGTCCTAATATAAAGTGCACCTAACGATTCTAGCAGAAGTCGAGTATCTGGCCCTCGTACTCGCGATGTGGCCGACAGTACAATCGTTCTTGGGTGTCGGGCACGACTACTGTGATATTATGCGTACAAAACAAAATATAGGCAAGCTGGTCCGGGCTTGCTTGAGAAAAGGTGCGTTCTACGTACGTATACGCTAAAAGTTCAGTGTGCGACGTATGACACCCGACTGTACCCGTTTACACTGCTGGTTTAAAGCCTCAACCTGCCTGGCATGTCTTGCGGTTTGCTCCTTTGTCGCGAAATCTCGTGTGCGGCTGTACGTACTCGTACGTATACCAGGTACTGTGCCTTGTGTAAATCATACATATATACGTATGATACAAGCCTACGAGTACATACTTCGTATTTGAGCCACACCCACAAGGCCACGCACCCGAATTGTGTCCAGCATGTCGGCATTCGAAAATGGATCCCTGGTCATATACGAGTACCAGGTACGAGTACCAGGTACGAGCACGATACGTACGTACGAGCCTCGGGTAGAAATTGTTTAATTTTTGAGTTTTGATTTTTTGAATTCCTGATATGCGTGCGTATGATACGAGTATGTACACGGCCCGATTTTAGTCTACACACCCTCTCTGCTTTGTGACATGTATCCCGACTCGTCTCACCGAGAACTGTGGACCGACCTACAGCACCTGCCGGAGGTTCGGAGAAGCCGTGGTAGAGAAGATGACACCCGCGACGGGTGCTAGAGTAGTGGTAGGGTCTGCCGCAACCGCCGTCCGCGTGGTGTCTACAGACGTGACGTGCAGTACGTGCCACGCGATCGACCCTTCGCCCTCCAGGTAGAGCACGTCGATCAATACAAACTTGTCTCGCTGTCTTCTACACGCAGAAGTCAAGATAAACCCAAACCAGAGGGACCAGCTCGAGTACGCGGGGCAGATACCACTTCCGCGATAGACTCCAGTTTACGATAAGCGGATTCAACTGAACAGAGGGCTAGACCCCCCGCTGCAGAATCGTGCGAACTCGTCACAAGAACATGACCAACCACGTTCGCACCAGAGATACCTCTCACCAGACCCGCGAAGGGAGGCATACACCAAAGGCACGTTCGTACGAACCGCCGTCACAGTACATGCGCGGGGGTAGTTACCCTCCCTGCCTCTTATGGTTGATAGATCTCTAAAGGTGTACACGTATTTGGCACAGGCAGGCGTCGTTGTGGCTCAAGACAGCAGTAACACAGAAGCTCTCTTATGCATTATTCCCATTGTTGTCGAGCTGACATCGAGCGGCTCATGAAACATCCCGATGTCCCATATCCCACTACAATATTTCCTGTCAATCATGTGGAACTCCTATTATACGATGGATCTTATGCGTTGTGTTACTGAGTACAATCAACACATATTATTCCCTGCCTGTACTCCGAAGTATATAATTTTATCTTTCAGTCGTTTTACTTATTAACTTATTGGTCTCATTCAATTTTAGTTTAGGGGGCCAGTTACCCTATCTGCGTACACACACGCGTTCGTACACGATAAAAGGGGCGTTGCCTTTGAACAGCGGGCCGGTTCCCTCACTTCACGGGCAGTCGGTCAGTGCCGAGAGATTTTGCCGAAGGTTCATTCGTTTTCCGGAGGCAAGGGGTGAACAGAGGGCCAGTTACCCCACTTCAGATTGGAAAGAAGGTTCACCGCCTTTGCCGCTGTTTGAGTTAGTGGGCCAGTTACCCCCTCCCGCTGGTGCCGTCAGTACCGGCCAAGCAGGAGGCTCACTCAGTTTCCGGTGCAGTTCCACCCTTTCACTACACGCAGCGATAAAAGGGGCGTGTGTTTTGAACAGCGGGCCAGTTCCCCCACTTCATGGGCAGTCGGTCAGTGCTGAGAGTTTAGGCCGAAGGTTCATTCGTTTTCAGGAGGCAAGGGGTGAACAGAGGGCCAGTTACCCCACTTCAAATTGGAGAGAAGGTCCACCCCTCGCCGCTGTTTTGAGTCCGTGGGCCAGTTACCCCCTCCCGCGGATGCCGTCAGTACCGGCCACGCAGGAGGCTCATTCAGTTTCCGGCGCACAACCGCGGCGCAGTACGCCCATTCAGAACGCGGCGCAGAACGCCCATTCAGAACTGCGGCACAGACGCCCATTCACAACCGCGGCGCAGAACGCCCATTCAGAACGCGGCGCAGAACGCCCATTCACAACCGCGGCGCAGTACGCCTATTCCGAACGCGGCGCAGAACGCCCATTCAGAACTGCGGCGCAGAACGCCCATTCACAACCGCGGCGCAGTACGCCCATTCAGGACGCGGCGCAGAACGCCCATTCKAAAACTGCGGCGCAGAACGCCCATTCAGAACCGCGGCGCAAAACGCCCATTCAGTACCGCGGAGCGGAACGCCCATTCAGAACCTCGGCACAGAACGCCCATTTTGAACCAGTCACAGTCACAGCTTCTACCCCCCGCGCGTGTCGTCAGTATCGACCGCGCGGGCGATCTTATGTAGTTTCGCAGCCGAATCAGCGGGGCCGGGCACCCCTCCCGCGTACCTATGGCAGCTAGGTAGCCGCAGACTCACTTGTCAGAACCACCGCAGATTCCGCAACCCCTTGAGAAAACACCGGGGGTTATTAACTCCAACAGTACGTGCCTGACCACACACACTCTGCACGACAGAGTCGGGGGCCGGCGGAACCGGGCCAGACATACTCACGCTGGCCACGGGTAGCCCAGTACACGTTCGGCCCGGTCGATTCGCGGACGGGAAGCGGGTCAGCACGCTCGCGGCTTCCTGATGGGGAGTCGCTCAGTCGGTCACGGGCCGAACCCCTGGTAAAAGAGTGGCACGCAGAAAATAAAAAAGCTCAATACGGTCGACCTGGACGCTCGGGGTCGACAAGCAGTACTATACAAGTTAGCAGACATTTGCACCACCCTGACGAGACAGTACCGTGGCGTCGTAGGCGACGTAGCCAGAGCCCCGGGAGGATCTTTGGTAGCCCCCCCAATAGACGCAATGAACATACGGCCATATTTCGGCGGCCTCAAAGGCGCCGGGGCCATTAACGACCTGAGCACGATAGTCACGAGGGGGGTGCCGGTGAAGGTAGCCTCCGCTGGAGCCGGCTTGGAACGCGCACCTAGGTACGGCAACCACCGAAGCGCCGCCGCCCATTTACCAGCGATCTGGGTTAAACTCATTGAAGATGTACGGCGCCAGAAAGGCATAGTGATACAGAAGGAAGCCGCGCATGAAATCCCGGGGCTTCGGGTGTCGCCTCTGGGGGCGGTCGTCACCCACAAGGTTCGGATCATCAATGAATTTTCGTTCGAGTCTCCGAGCGAAGGAACAAAAGGAGGACTCAATGCAGACACAGACCCAGACGCCGTCCCCCAATGCCTACACGCCAAAGCTCTCCCCAAATTCCTCACGGAACTAGTCAGTCTGAAAAATATCTATATATATATATGTATCCGAACAAGCGCATTCTGATGAGCAAGGCCGACGCCTCAGACGCTTTCCGAATCGTTAGGGTAGACCCAGAAAAAGCCCAAACTTTCTGCTACACAGTAGGGGAGCTGATAGTAATTGATTTTCGCCTCACGTTTGGGTGGTCCGGGCCCCCGAGGTTCTGGGGCGTGACGTCGGCGGCGGCCGAGCACGCCCACTGTAACACCACAATCCAGACGGCCCAGCTACTGAACGAGGGAGTAGACATGATGGCACACGTTAAGATTGTGGACCGCTGGGAGGAAGGAAAACCCACGCCCGTTCCAGACGACGCACGAGTCACGGCGCACCGGGGGGGGGGGGAGGGCGACCCCTTCTTCGCCACGGTGTACGTGGACGACTATTTATTGATGAGGGTTCAACAATCAGACCACGATTTGACGGCGTTAACTGCGTCGGCCTCGCTAGCCTCGGACCATGTACGATTGTTCGGGCCGGGCGAGACCGGCGTTACGCCCATTCTAGCGCCAAAAAAGAGCACTGACTGGGATACCACAATTGACGCCTTAGGTTTCACCATCAACTCGCACACCATGAGAATCTCGCTGACACGCGACAAGACCGAAGCCATCGCTCAACTGCTCCACGACCAGTGGCCCGCGAGAAGGCGTAGCGCCAGAGCGCGGGACGTTCTCAGTATGGCAGGGAAGCTGTGGAACCTCACATACGTAGTGCGCGCCGGCAGATATTTCGTGTGGAGGCTGTTGAGACTCACAGGCCTTCACGACGAGCAGAACCCCAGAAACCAGAACGTAGTGTCCCTCGGAAGCGAGTTCCACGCCGACCTCAGTTTCTGGAAGTGGGCCGTCAGCCAGAAGCTTCTCCAATCAGGAGAAGCAGTTTACGCCCCCTGTTACACAGCGCTAAGGCGCCCGGCCAAACGGCACTACCTATCGGACGCCAGTTTCGAAGCGGTGGGCGGTTACTGTCTGGAACACCGGACGTACTGGAGATACGACCTACCGCCCGAGCTGACGCGGGAGCTAAAAGAGAAGGCCGAGCGACGCGAAACATGCACCATCACAATCAATCTTCTAGAGCTGTTAGGGATGGTAGTGACTGCCTGGGTAATGCTAGAATTGATAGGTGACGCCCCAGAGGCGGTTGGAGATCCCCATCGGGAGGTGTGGCGATAAGTGGCTGCCGTCACGTGGGTCAATCGTTGCGGCGGGGCTAGGGACAAGCAAGCGTGCCTACTCATGAGAATGCTCGGTCGTCTTGAAATAAAGGGGGGTTGGAGCCTCGACGCTAAACACATACCGGGGGTTCAAAAACACCCTGGCGGACGGCGTATCGCGCTGGCCCCGCACCGAGGTAGCAGAAACGTTTCGGGACCTGACTAACAGAGATGCTTGGGTGGAACAGCCTATCGGTCCCCGGGGGGAAAACATATATTTGACATCGTCCTCCAAACCAAGAACCTGCAGACCCGACATGACGACAGCTTGTGGCGTATCATGGCCAATGATGGAGACCATGCTTGACTAGCTTGCTCGGGCCTTACCCGGTACACACTGCCCCCCCCACCGTGTTAATACCCTTTCCATCCCACTCGCGCGGTAGCCCATGTAAGAACAGAGCTCAACTCGCCGCGCGACACGGGCGCGGCGGCGCGTCTGGTGGAGACGCTCGCACTCGTCGCAGTGGGGAAGAGTACCCAAAAACTCTATTTGGCGAAGTGGAACACGTGGGTGGCAGTGAGGGGCGACAGGGAGAAAGGGGGGTTGTCAGATACAATCCCCGTCAATCCAAACCTTACGTGTCGCTGTTGACGTGCAATGGACGAATGCCTGCAGTCGACCGTGAGGGGGTACCTTGCCGCAAGTAACTTTTCCCACAATATGTAAGAAGACTGGGAGCTTCCAACCTCACATTGCATGATTGTCGCCGTGGAAAAGGGGATCGATCGAGCTAATAGAATGTCACAGAAGAAAGCGCAGGTCAGGCTGCCGTCGACCTGGACCATTTCGTCGAAAGGGGAGCTTGCAGTTTCCAGTATGTTACACGGGGGATACGTCATGTGGTTGGGGCTGGCGATGTCGTAGGTGCTGTTGTGCCGCGCGTCCGAGTTGGGGGCGTACGCGGACGGAACAGTTCACCCCGAACTCTGCTTGACGCGCAGCTGCCTTACGTTATTTCGAGGGGAGCTCCGGGTTGCCTTCGAGAACAGAGCATCCGTGGTCGCGGTACAGGTGCGGTTCGTGGCGTCGAAGACGCACCAAAAAGAGGGCGGGGTGCACGATCACGCGGACACGCCTCGCGAGCGTCGGGGAGGCGGGGGCAGGTGCGATGTGCGCTTTCGAAGTTTTGCTGGAGCTCCTCGCTGTGCACCCCTCGCTCCCGGGGGGGTCACCCCTGACGGTCAGGTTGTCCCCCCTCGGCTGGAGAACGTTCACCCGGACGGAAGTGGTAGCAGCGCTGCACCTCATGATCGGGAGCAGCGGTCGAGACCCGGCGCAGTACGCATTGACCTCGGGGAGAATCGGAGGGGCAACGCAGCTGGCTGCACAAGGCGTGCCAGAGCTCCAAAATCCAACGCGCGGGCAGGTGGAAATCACGCACGTTCTTGACGTACGTGCGGGAGGCCGGGGAAGGGGCAGGCTCGGTCTCGGCCGCGCTAGCGAAAACGGGGTAGACGCGATTCTCGGGCCGCGTGTGTAGATGAGACCAGTGGTATGTATGGACAGGCTGGCCTTATGGTGTGAGATATTACTTAGCCCCGCCTGGGAACGAGCGGGGCATAAGTTTTCGGGTTAGCCTGTCTCATTAATCTTCGGGGGGTTTCCTACTGTAATGGTATTTATTAACGTGGTGTTGTAGGCGGGGTTTCCCACGGCCCTGGCAGGCCTTTTTAGCACGACGGTGAGCGTGTCTGGCCTGCTGTAGACAAATAATATTCCAAGAATTCTTGAGCTATAACAAACTGTAGGTTTCCGCAGGAAACTGGCGTTTGTGAGGCGGTTTGAATTCGAGTAACGGAATAGTATTTGCGTAGTAGGCCGACGCGAGAGCTCGACTCAGGAAGCGTCCAGTCTCAGTCGGCATAAGACAGTGAGGGCAGCGAGCTCGTACGAGATTACAAAGGACACGAAGGAGAGAGCTGATCTGCCTTCACTCGTACAGCTGGTCCCTCTGGTTTGGGTTTATCTTGACTTCTGCGTGTAGAAGACAGCGAGACAAGTTTGTATTGATCGACTTTCCCACCCGCCCGCCCTGCCGCTCAAGAGAGGGGGGGAAACAGGTTGCAACAAGTCGGTCTGATTGTCGAGCTGTTTCGTTTTTTTTAATTTAATGTTGTTATCATATGGTATATATATCGTAGTGGCTGTGAGATGTTACTTAGCCCCGCCGGGGAACGAGCGGGGCATAAGTTTTCGGGTTAGCCTGTCTCATTAATCTTCGGGGGGTTTCCTACTGTAATGGTATTTATTCACGTGTGTTGTAGGCGGGTTTCCCACGGCCCTGGCAGGCCTTTTTAGCACGACGGTGAGCGTGTCTGGCCTGCTGTAGACAAATAATATTCCAAGAATTCTTGAGCTATAACAAACGTAAAATAGCCCGAGGGGTTGGGGTTTCCACACCTTGCGAGGCGGTATCGACCCGGGGGGTGTCCGTTTGCGTCCCCGGGATGTTGGAGTTGTAGATGTATGGAAGGATATCTGACCCGAGGATGGGATCATATCATCCCCGGGTGCGGCGGGACCTCGCTGATCCCCCGAGGGCAACCCTCGCTGCGTGCTGGCTCTATGAACTCCAGCGCCCCAGCCAAATCAGCAATCAGGCAGTGGTGGTGGGGTTTCCACACCTTGCGGGGCGGTATCGACCCGGGGGATGTCCGTTTTTATCCCCGGGTTGTTGGAGTTGTACATGTATGGACGGAGTTATGACCCGGCGATGGTACGTTATCATCCCCGGGTGCGGCGGAACTTCGACGTTGCCCCGAGGGGCAACTCTCGCCGCACGCTGGCTCTATGAGGGCCAGGAAACCGTAAAATAGCCTGTGGTATTGGGGTTTTCACACCTTGTGAGACGGTATCGATCCGGGGGATGTCCGTTTGCGTCCCCGGTTCGTCGGAGTTGTAGATGTATGGAAGGATTTATGACCCGGGGATGGGATCATATCATCCCCGGGACCTCGCTGTTGCCCCGAGGGGCGACCCTCGTTGCGTGCTGGCTCTATGCACTCCAGCGCCCCAGCCCAATCAGCAATCAACCAGTGGTGGTGGGGTTTCCACACCTTGCCGGGCGGTATCGACCCGGGGGATGTCCGTTTTCGTCCCTGTTTTTGTTGGAGTTGTAGATGTATGGAAGGATTGATGACCCGGGGATAAGACGTTATCAAACCCGGGTGCGGCTGGACTTCGACGTTACCCCGAGGGGCAACTCTCGCCGCACGCTGGCTCTATGAGGGCCATGCAACCGTAAATTCGCCCGTGGTATTGGGACGTCCACACCTCGTGAGGCGGTATCGACCCGGGGGATGTCCGTTTGCATCCCCGGGTCGTTGGAGTTGTAGATGTATGGGAGGATGTCTGATCCGGGGATGAGAAATGTTCGTCCCCGGGTGCCGCTGTCTCCCTGAGCCTCAGCCAATCAGTGACCAACTGATGGGGATGGGGTTTTCATACCGTGCGGGGCAGTGTCGACCCGGGAAATCGCCGTTTTTGTCCCAGGTTGGTCGGAGTTGTATATATATGGAGGGATTTATGATCCGGGGATGGGAGCCTATCTTCCCCGTGTTTAGCGGAACCTCGGTGGCTCTTTCCAGCTCCGATGTTCTAGAAAGAGCCAGTGGCCACTGGCATGGGTTTGGGCATCCAATCAGCTGCCAGAATAGTAATTAAAAAATTGGAAGTCAGCAGGTAGGCTGGCTAGATGACTGTCAGAACTGTGGGTCGGGATTGCGCCACGGCCACAGCTCGGTGCGGCATGGGACCCGGTGTTCAGCGGGTTGTGACACCCAGCTTCCCTACCCATGAGGCAAGGTGGGGCTGAACTGCTCTGGATAGCGCTACTCAATTACAGACAGACAGACAGAATAACAGCTTTTATATAATAAGATAACTTGAAACTATTCTGCGCCCCATCGCGACCGGGAGGGGTGACAGCAGGAATAACCAGACGCACATTGGTCAGCAGCATCGTACTGCTGCAAGTATCGCCGCCCAGCCACGAAATGTAAGCGACGGTGCAGATATGAATTGGTCACGGTTCACCAAGCAGTGGTTCGATCTTTTGTCAATGTGGTCGACTATCTACAAGTACCGACACCCTAGGCATCTCGAACGGTTGGCTACTGAGATCCCCCACACCGAATTACGATCTTCCATTGTGCCATATTTATATACTCGCACAGATTGATGCTCTATCCACACGCAAGGCGTCTCGAACAGTTATAGGGCAAAGGGAATTGCTCCTGCGCTCAATTCTAACCACGAAAGGTAACAGCAATATTCTCCAGCTGCACTTTTCTCAACGTCATAAAAACGGTGATAGTTCGGAATAACCTGTGCCCCGTTGCAACGCGAGCGGGACCAGCAAGAAGGTATAAGTTCATTTTTTCATGCGGCATCGTAGCCCTGTAACCGCCGTCGCCTTGCTGATACATGTTATCCGCACAAATTATCTGAGGTGGGTCACGTCCGACTAGCAGGGTGCAATTTTTTATAGGCTTGCAATCGACTATCTCTGAGTACCCGCACTCAAAACATCTCTAGCGCTTCGGCGGCTTTGATTATTCTCAATCAACAGTTCGCGCGGGGAGTCACCTTTTTCAGTGTGCTTTATGATTTACTCGTGCATGACAGCAGGGGGCCATTTCTGCCCCTGCAATCGACTACCTACAAATACACGCGATCGAAACTTTTCGACCGTTTGGCTGTGAGGATTATCTCTCGCCCAGCAATCCGGGTGGGAAGTTACTCTTTCAGTATGTCATAATATATTAATTCGGAGATGTCCTCGTCGATCTGAACTAAATATGTCCCCTCGTCGTCACAAACACGAACAAGTTCCAACAAGTTTTATTTGTTCTGCACCAGCGATATCATACCCCTGTAAAATCACCCTTCCGCGACGGTGTGACCAACTTGCAACGACACCGATCACAATTCACCGAAGATTGTGAATCCATTGTTTGCCACCCCTTCTCCGAAATAATCCGAGCTCCATCGTAAAAAGTAAAAAAAGAAAAAACGCGAGAGGTGTCAGCACGCATTTTCAGTTGCGCTAACACCAGCATAGTGCTGCTCTATTATATACAATTGGTATATGTATCTACATTTCCCGTCGCCCTGCGGCAACGTATGATAATATTTCCGACAAAATCGCTTAGTATTGGATGGACAGCATTGCGATGGTCTGCCTCTGTGCAGTGTTTTCTACACTGTGATCGATTACTATACTAAAAGTGCCTCTGGCTCTCACCGGATTGATATACGAGACACCAGCCGCATCATGCTGCTGTAGATCGATTTCTCGCCCTGCCGCGACGTGTAACCTAAGTGCGATAATGTGGCCCACAATTCAACCAACAGCAGTATTCCGAAGATACCCGATATACTGCCAAATGTAGTATAGATATCATCATTCGGTATGCCATATACCTGCTACAAGTATACTTGAAATATCATGGTATATCCACATTCGGGCTACAAATAGTACAAAGGAGTATATTCTAGTACGTACCACCGACCGTAGTTTTCAGAGAGTGATCGTTTTCGGTGGTGGTGCATACTCGGGTGGAGCAGTGGTTACAGGTATCGTACAGTAGTGTCTCTTCCTTTGCTCGAGAGGAGTCCAATTATGCTTCTTTTCCGCGATCTGCGCATGTGCTTGATCATACATGGAAAGTACACTAGGAAAGGTTCCTCCGCCGCATTCTCAAGCGGTTATGGGCGGTAATTTTTCATGGCCTGCATCAAACAGGTACCCCATCGTGCGTGGATCGCAATAACTGCTCCCTGGTACTGCCCCAAGAAGGTTACGTCGTATGTATCATTTTCCCGCAGAGCTCTCTTTACCAACGGGCGGTACTTATATGTACGTATACAAGTAAAGCAGTAACTGATACTGGTACGCACGAGCGCTACTACTGCAGTACTGCTGTACACCAGGTAATAATTCCTCGTAAAGTGAAAGGATGCCAACGAACTCACCTCGAAAGTCGCTCGAGCCGCCTCAAAACACGTACACGCTCGGCCCTTGTGGCGTCAGAGATTAACAAACTACATGAGAACATACCGGTCTTTGAGATGCGTGATGTTGACGTTTGTGCGCG
>MEHQ01000903.1:0-23206 GCA_008828725.1 Saccharina japonica | reverse complement strand
TGACTTGGAAAACACACAAGAAACCAGAAGCGACTCATTTGAAGCGAAACTACAGTATTGACATGCGAGATATAATCATTGCTCTCCATGTACATGCACGCGCGTTCAATCTCAGCTCAAAACAAGAAAAATAGCTAAACATCAACTCCTACGAAGCAGAGACACCGTACATAAAAGAGAAACCAACAATGAAGAGGAATAGCAACAAACAAGGAGGTTAAAAATGGGAAACGCGGAATGCGAAAAAAACTGGCGACGCGGTGCAGAACGCCAGGGAGCGTCCGTGAATTCTTCACATTATTAGGCCGTTTTTTCTACTCGTCGACATCCAGCGCAGCCTTGTCCGTGCCGATTCTTCAATATATTAATAAAGATATACCCTGATATACCAGTTAGTTGTGTGGTCACAAACTTACGACACAAACATTCTACTTTGCTGCTGAGTGAGCAGAGCAGACAATGCAATGCAATAGGGGTATGATACGATAGGAACGATCCACCCTGCTACGATCATATATAAAGCATTCCAGTTTCGTGACGGAGAGAATAAAAGATACCATAAAAGCGGTTGGCCGTAATCTGCGTAGCTATACTTAACCCTTTTAGGACTGGAGTCCCGTTTTGGGGACAAACCACTCTAATTCTAAGTAATGTGTCCCCAAAACGGGACTCCAGTCCTTTAAGGGTTAAGAGCAGTTACGGTACGGAAACTTTATACGCGCAAACTGTTGCGGGAGCTTTTCCAGCTACAGTACGTAGCGTCACCAGTCACCATATACGGGCGATAATTTACCGACGTACTTGTATCCAAGCACTGATCACGGCATACAGCTTTCGGCTTAGGTTTGGGGTTTAGATCGCCCTGTTACTATTAATAAGTATGTTTACGACGTATGATTGATTGTAAGGACGAACCAGGTATGGTTGATGTAAGTTTTGACGCCGGTTTAATGGCGCGCGACGACAAGGCTCTCTTATCAGTGCCGCCTAATTTTGTTTTCCAGTTAGATAGCAGAAACACCCACGATCGTGACGATGGCTATACCCAGTCGCCAGGGTATTTAGTATTTAGGAGCCCCCCCTGCCCCCGCCAAGCACTCTCCCTCTGGGCGTTTTGATGTCAAGCGGTCCGTGTCGGAGTTGTAGCCGTCGCATGTGCTTTGCTGAATCATTCATGTCCGCGTCACCAAACCTACTGGCCGGTCTTCTGTGCTGGTTCGCGCCACACTCCTGGCCTGGCATCAAAACGCCTTGAGGTGCTGGTCGAGGCGCCGCATCCAGTCATTTTCGTGTCAAAATGCGTATTAATAGTAGCCCTTACAAACGGACCAGTTCCCCAAACCATCGACTTCCTTGGCAGCAGCTCCTCTCCCATGCGTCGGGTAGAAAGAAAGGTTCTAATGTGAAGAACACACAGACCTATCATACATGCGTTCGACTAAAAAACCAGCGAACACGTATCATCCGTACGACGTGGTGAAATCCCGTTTTTTTATTAACTGTTCACCTGTAACGAACCTCTCTGTTGCCGCGTTTGCAAGCTGCGTGTGACACCGTACATACAGGTCCCAAATAATAAACTAAATGGCCCTTCCTATCCAAAACATGAAGGAGGCCGCTATAGATGTGGTGGAAACATAACAAACGACACAAATATAAATTACAGCTTTATTAGTGTGAAAGATGCACGCCATAATGAACCAGATACGTACGACGAGGTACGTATGACATTTTTTTGTTTCTTGTTGTCTATCCCATTTATTATCTTCGCACTTCCGTCTCTTCCTCTCTAGTCTTAACTCAGATCCGGGGTCACTAAGTAGGCACATCTCCCTCCTCCCCCACTACGGTTCTTGCTTTGAGTTTATCGCGCAGAGGGTTCAGCATTCCCAACGCTCGTCGATTTTCATCGAATTTTGCTAACTCACGCTTTCGCGCTTTCCGCTAGTCAGGATATTTTGCAAGAAAAAGTCCCACTCGGCGGGGCTCGAACTTGCGACCTTGACGCTAACAGGCTTCGTGGTTACCTGCTAGCCCACCGGGGCGACCGGCGTGTGTGGTCACAAAATTATTTTTCAACACATCTTGCAATCTTGCAATGCAATATATGTAGATCATACTTTGTTTTTGTCTATCCCCGAGCTATCCCATATATCAACTTCGACCTTCCTTTTCTATCTCCCTCTTAAGGTCACACAGTAGGCTCATCTTCCCCGACTATGTTCCTGCCCTGGTTGTTTTATTGCAAAAATACTTCAGCCCTTTCTTCCCTCGCTACTTTTGTTTTTCTTCCTATTTATTTCTTCGCCCTTCCTTTTTATGTCCTTCCTAGTCGTGGCTCAGATCCGGAGTCACAAAGTACGTTCCTCTCCCTCTTCCCCCACTACGGTCCTTGCCTTGCATTTTTATCGCAAGACTTCAGCTTTTTCTTCCTTCCTCGACTAGTATTAATAGGCGCTCTCAGCAGTTGATTCCGTTTTGTTTTTGGAAATATACCGAGGGCGTCTCGAAAATATTTTTTCGACACCTAACTATCTAAAATGGCTAAATCGTCCAGGGATCACAGCAGTGCTCACATTTTTTTTCATTCCGACCATTTTAGACAGTTACGCGTCGACATAATATTTTTCGGACGCCCCTGGATAAACTACACAAGTCCGACCTACGTGAGATTCGATTTCCAGACATCTCAACAAGAAGAGGAAGACGTCCGTGACACTTGTTTGAATCTGCAAGCCGTGAAGGGCTGTTACACGAAACGTCTGTCAAAGCGAGGGTGGTCGATGTTGTTTTTTTGACATCTCACATCATGTTTTGTTCGTTAGGGGGAAGGGTTACTACCTGTAATACCAAGTTAAAAAAATGAAAATATGGATAATTGTTTTTTCCATTTTCTTATTTCATCATGTGATCACAACGGTTGCAACGGTTTTCTATTCCGACCTCAGGGGGTGTGGTGTGTCGTTTTCCCTTTTTTCTGGACGCCCCTGGTCAAAGTACTAACACAATGCATGGAACAATTTTGGCACCTTGAGGGAATATTGACCCTCCCGGGAAATTGTTTTCGCGTTGGTTTAAGAGTTGGCAGACGAAATTTGGCAAGGTTGTGCGCAACAGTACGAGATAACTGACGGCTGTGATTTTTTTACTTTTTTGAAACAATCACGCAACAACAATACGAAACAACTGACGACTACAGTGACTTGAAAAAAAAACAAAAACACGTTGCTTGAGCAACGGTCAAACTTAACAAAACAAATAGATAAATGGGTAAGAGTACCTTGATAACGAATAAAAACATTAAGCCAGGGTTTAGTCTTATCGTGTTGTTGTGACGCACAACCCTGCCATGTTTGGTTTTCCAACTCTCAAAACCAAAGCGCAAAGTTGCGAAGCCGTAAAGCTCTGACTGTCGCTGGAACCAGCTTCGTAGCGTCTGAGCGAAATGTAAAATACGCCGTACATGATGCACGTCGATCCATCTGGAACAGTTGCGGGGATGCCCAAGGGATGCACTATATTCGGCGGCAGGCCATGACGATCGATCGATCAGCACAGCTACCTCACAGTGGTAGCCAATGCCTGTGAATTGCTACGCGTAGCAACTTCTTGGTTTTTTTTGTCGCAAACACGTACATTGTGCGCGAAAATCATGTCGGGCCTTGAAATAGCATGTGCCATGTTCTGTCTTTGTGCTTTGATCTGCTGTTGCCTTCTAACAGCAACAAACGGACTTATTAGTAGTTGTTGTCTGCCCTGTTGTACCCGCATTCGCAATTCCGTGTGCACATGCTGCAGCGGGGCCGAAGCCCACAATCTGAACCCTGTCAGGTTCCGGCGTGCTGCGGGCATGTGGTGTCAATACTCTGACGACGCACGTTCAATGCGCGCAGTTGAACCATGTTGCAAGGGGTATACCTAACGTACAGCCCGACATATCCCTTTCTCTCTGCTGCGGCGCAGATCCTCGCTCTCTAACAACAAAACCTGTGGGTCCGTAGTAAGTACTGAGGCGAAACCATGCGATTCGGTTACGTACTTCTGGGGCTGGTGGCGCTGACGTCCATCCATACTTCCAGCGGTGAGCACTCCTTTTAATGGGTTTCAAAGACGCTCCCGATAGGTCTAACGGCCAAGCTCTACAAAGGGTGGCGTTTGGAAAACTCGGCCGATCTCGTTGGGAAGTCTCGTATATAGCACCATCGGACGTTTGGCCGGTGACTTACAAGTAAAGTTGATAAGAGACGCTGATAGGCTCAAGATTTGCAATTGATTCTTTGTGTTCATAGACCAATTACTCCGCTGGGTTGAATAAAAATTGTAAAGTCGATGTAGCTATCACACGTTCTAGAGAGGTATCCATAATCGTACCTGGTATGTCGTATATATATCAGAATGCATAGCAGTACAGCAGACGACCTTTCATGTATGCTGGTTTGTGAGCGGATTTTTACTGTACGAGAAACTACTGTATTTTAAATCGACCCGATCGTTTGGAATAATTTTGCTGAATGACCTCATCAATACCGACAGTGGCACCACGAAAAAACTGAACAAACAGAAAGTGCACGCTTTGGGGAATAGCAGAACTTCCCCCACACACTCCAACACCGACTCTGCAAGCCACACGCTCGCCACGACATATCAGACGTGGTAAAAATGTCGCCGCTATTTTGTTTGGCGCTATTTGAAAAAGGAGACATCTGCCTCATTTCTTCGTATTACCTTAGGATATATACAGTAGTATATACAGTAGTAGACCATGGCAATACTCTTCGGTTTGAAGCTTCATTTGTTTACCCCAGACGCAGTGCTGAGGCGAGTAATATAACTCCTCCTGCGAGGAACCTCAGTCAGGTTAGCTGCACCGCTCCCATAGCACGCTTCGCGACCGTTATCAGCAATATTCGTCGACGATACACACGATACATAGAGCACCGCGTAACCTTAATAGGTTCCGAGCCCGCCGACGTTGCCAACTAACGTCGTCGGCGTGTTCCTTGCTCTCTGCGGTACATCCTCCTGTTATGTGAAGGCCAACAATGCAGCAACGGCCTTATGGGAGTCCAGGATGAGGACATCTGCTGCGACGCCGCCTGCGGGACATGCGGTGGAGGCGGCTGCGGCAGACGACCGGGCGGAGGGGTCAGTTGGTGTCGATCGTCGACGCGTGCAATTGCTGTACAACTATACGTAGTTTTTAAAAGTTGTATACCTAGCCCTTCCACCGACTCTAAATATATCTCGATGTTGCAGGGAACCCGATGTACTAAGTCATCAGCAACAGCGGTAGTAGGTATCGAGCGAGGGCCTTTGTGGCAAACAACATTTGATGAAAAACGAGTATCAACCTGTTGTTCGTTGGGGGGCCCTTTCGCTTGGTTGTTTTTCGGGTTCGAAAATGGGCACCCTACCATAGTAAGTCGCTATTTGAATAGTCTCATGCATCAGATAGCCGCACGGCAGAGAATCGTGTGCTGCTCAGCCCCTTACATAGGCCTGTCCAACGGAAGTGATGCCCCGCCCCCGTTTCATATCGACAGGATAACTGCTGCACCAGCCGGATCAGGGACAGTGGCGTCGTATGCAGCGAAACCCAGGGCGCGCCATGCATCATCGAAAACCAAAGTGCGTCTGGCAGAGCGTTTGGTGCCTAGAGCAGTGAAAACCCTTCTATAGATGGGTATGCAGCTTTCATTCCTACCAGTGTGTTTGTTTGGCTGCTTAAGTTGCGCAAAACTCTGCTGTTTTTTGTATTGCAAAGTCCCGTTGATGCTCTGACTAAACAAGCGTCAAACGTTGCATTTAGTTTGACGAATCTACGCTCTCTGCGATTTGTCCCTCCTGTCGTGTTGAAGACATGTGCGAAAACGGCCTTCCTGGAGTACAGAGTGGCAACATCTGCTGCGAAGCTTCCTGCGGCACGTGCGGGGGAAGCGGTTGCGCCAGACGATCTGGCGGTTCGGTTAGTTGGTGCATGTTGTCGACGCGTGCAGCTGAATGGACCCCACTATGTAGCTCAAAACATCCTGCTCATCGTTTACGGGTTTCATTAATCTACCCAACTATCAATGCAAATATATTTAGAGTAAGCTAACCGGATATACAAAATCCTTGACGAAGGGGTAGTAAATGATGCGGATTATTAATAGGACGCACGGCGAAAATATTCAGCCATGTATAGCCCCAATGATATCATAGCCGGTACTCGTACAACAATCATGTAAAGAGTCGAAGTGCGCGTTCAATTGAGTAACCGCAGGAAACACTGATTGGTTGGATGGGATTGGTATTTGTCAGCGAATTCTGTTATCCTTTGAGTTCTGAATTAGGAACGCCCTGCACACTCAAATTAAATAATATCACCTACAGCAGTACAGTAGGGTTTTAATAAAGTCTCGTCGTGTACCCATAACATGCAAATATGTGTCACAGCCTCCCGTCCGTCTGTTGAGTAGCTTAATTTATTTTGCGACTCGTAAGTGGACACTCTGCCGTATCGCACTTCGAGGGGGTGGAGTAAATATGTCAGTAGGTTGAGCAGCGTATGGCAGGAAGACGTGCACAGCTCAGCCCCCAACATCGGCCGGTCTCACAAAACCAAACCTCGCCCCTTTTTCTGTTGACAGTCCTCCTGCTGCACCAGCCGGATCAGGGACGATGACATGATGTGCGGCACCACCATGGAGGCTCCGTGCATCATCAACGGTGTGTCTCGAGGAAGTCTAGCGAGACCAGTGGCTACCCCCGTAGTGGGATTTGTACTCCATTGATACTTAGCTGTTTAGCTACTGCAGCTGTTATTCACAGCTACTCGTAGCTATTTTCTGTCTGTAGCGACGTGCCTGAATGCCCCATGAGTCAAACCAAGTTGCACGTCAAACGTGACGCGTGGTTTGATTGCCATGCTGTGAGTGCCGAGTATTAGGTTTGCGCTTCTCTTGATTTTAGTTACGGCAGTTGGTAGACCTCAATTTGCACGACTGATACCTGTCGCGGGGTGGCTTTGTACCTTCAGCAAAAGAGGTATGTACTCGTAAGCCGTCTGTGTTTGCCCCACGCAGTTGAACATTTGTAAGCGGCCCAATCGCATCGCTGGAACGTACAAAAGTGTTGCCCCAGCTATGTTAGAGGGCTCTGCATCCTGTTTCCTTGAGGTGGGATACGCAAGTTTATTCATGATACAGTTGCACTGGGGGTACCCCAGTATCCGACAAACACGTTGTTTGACACACGGCTCTTTCAAACCGGTGCCCTGGCCATCATAGTTGCGGTGACTAGTGCAGTGATAGAGGTAGCCCCAGTGACACTTTTTGGCTGAAACGTTTTCTGAGCGATAGAGCTCCTCAACCCTTTTAGAACTGCAGTCCCGTTATGTGGACAAGCCCAAATCGTCCAAATTTCTTGTCTTGTGTTCACTATTTTCCAGGGTATACTATAATTAGTGTAATTAGGTCATGAGGTTGTTCATCGGGTAGAAATTTTATTTTCCTCCGAATTGTGGTTTTTGGTGGGCTATGGAGCTCCTCTAGGAAGGAGCTCAGCAAAAACAAGGTGCACCTCTATCGTAGCATGCGTCCGGTCCTGTGCGTGGTTCGGACGATGACAGATTTTACGCCTACTTTGCCAAGGATGCTGTCTTTCGGGGTGGGATTGAAATATTGGGGTGTAGTTGAGCGCTTTTATAGCGAGTACCTTTATTGAATATGACATGTTCGCTCCCGTACCAACATTCGATTACGCACGAGCTCGTGCTTGCAACGGCCTGATACCGCTTCTCGACATTCCCGCTTTGGTTTATGTCTTCTCGCCCCCCCTAAACTCAACAGCGCCAACACCGGCGCCAACCCCTATGCCAACGGACGCGCCAACGGGAGCCCCAACGGCAGCGCCGACGGCAAGCCCAACGGCAACGCCGACAGCCACGCCGACGGAAGCTCCAGTACAAGCTTGCAGCAACGGTCTGCTTGGGTTCCAATCGGGCGATATCTGCTGCGCGACGCAGTGCGGGCAATGCGGAGGACCCGGTTGCGGCACGCTACCGGGCGGAGGGGTTAGTTTGTGTAATGTGTTTTTTGTGCTGTCTAGCCCTCCGTGTTCACGTGCCCTTAGCTATAAACATGTCCTCGACTTCAAAAGCGGGCGTAATGTTCGAAGGCGCCAACAAAGTTTGGCCATCGTCTGGCAGGAAGGCTTACACTGCTCAGCTCCCCCAATCGGAAGGTCTTCCGCTGGGTAGCTTTCAGAGAGCCCACCTGATGTGAAAATACCATTAGCTTCGACCACCTGTGTCGTACTCAAAATCGTCCATTGTCCATCCACAATATTTTCCTTCCTGACGAAAGCGTGCCTCGTCTCTTTCCCGATCTACAGTCTAACTGCTGCACAGGCCCGATCTCACGCACTGGCACGCTGTGCAGCATCACCATGGAGGCGCCGTGCATCGTCGACGATATGGGTACGTCATGTAAACATCTTGCGAATCTTCCATTATTTGCACGTGCTCTCGTACTGCCGCCTTGACCCGTTGACGATAGTGCTTGCAGCTTGAGGTGTTACGTACTTTGGCCTTCAGGGTTCACACCCCTTGGTTACTCACGGAAGCGTACCCCCATAGCTCATTGATGGTGGCAGGTAGCACGCCGAAGGCAGCATGTAGATTGGGGAAACGCTTTTGCCAGTTGTTAACGCTCTTGGTGGTGGTACTGCTACGATGGTGTTTACGAGTATGAGGCTACGGTGACCAGAATGATTGTTGTAGTTCGCACCGTGTGCATGCTTTGCTCGGGATTTGTTCTCAACCAAGTTTACCTAAGTATCGAGGTGTTTGGATGTTTCCCATATCAAACGAAACGGCAAACATAGTTGAGGAAACATACATGGGAGGGCTCCAGAGAGTATTCGCGGTGCAATACCGATCACGGTTGATGTTACTGATTCGAACAATTGTTGGATGAACATGATCAGACCTGAGTTGATGCGTCATCTTCAAACACGGTTTGCTCCAGACAGGGCGAGTTATCGATCGTGCGGTGGAGGGTTGGTCGCGTGAACAGTTACGGAACTGAAACGACAACAAACTCAACGAGAAGGTTGAACGAACGACAAATAAACCACGACGACAAAAGCATGCAAACACGAACTAAACCAATCGCTCTACTCGAAACATCAACGATTCTATTTTGGATTGCATAGTCTGACCCCCCCACACCGCGGTCGTGTCCGCCCCCGTCTAAAATGTTTTCCAGGGGAGTCTTAAGAATCTACGACGACCATCCACGTACTCCGGGGGTGCTGATACTGCACCGCCGAGTTCCACATCTGCAATAGTCGCGATTGGCATTGGTGGTCTTGGTGACGAGTGCCCCAAACACGTCGCACAATCGTCTACAGCAGTGGTCACCATAGGCGTCTGGATAGGTGTGCCCGGGGGTGAAATCGATTGTATACCCGCTGATGCCACTACGCCATCACACCAACGGGAGTCTTGCCTTTTGAACGTGGGGGAGCGTGGGTCGTTGCTCTTAATCGAGTCTAGAACTCGGATTAGTTTTGCCTGGTTTACTATAATATATTGGATCAAGGTGAACATTCAAAGTTGGAAGAATTAATCGGCGTAAGACCGATCGTAGTTTGTTCGACTATTGGCCTGGGAGCCTCCTCTAGTACTCCCAAGAGTAAGCGTATTCATGTCAGCCATCGCGGTCTTCGGCGGTGTGTTGCTAACGGGAGAATTCGAGATGGCCCACGTAAGGTCCGAAAAGCTACACGACGGCCTCTTCACGAGACCGATGCATATTTCAACATACCTTACTTGTACTATTCATAGTTGGTTTCTTTTATGTTTGGTCGGCCGGAACGGAACAAGTTTGAAAGGGACCGGAGAAGGGGTTGTGATGTACCAATCCATCCAGGAAATCTTATGTATGTCAATAGGGTGTGCTGATGGTCTTGATTGATAGTGTGGAAGGCTTTGGCTATATTCTCGTGAGTTGCGGACAATCTACAATGGAACTAATGCCTACCTACTACCGTAAGGGGTTACACTATTTCCACAGATGCCAAGGGTGTGTTCGGTACACTCCCGTGGAGGCGATTTAGCAGGGGGGATACGTATTTCCTATTGGAGCCAACTTATGTGATCGTACAATATTTATGTCAGAGAACAGTGTTATAAGTTTTGTTTGAAGGTTTTCTTTACATGCTCTAGCGTGTTGATGTTTTTTCCCTTCTCGTTGTACTTGCTGTCGGTAATTTTTTGGACATCCGCTGGAGCTGAGATCAAGATATTTCGTATTACGCAGGGTTGCCGTTTTACCGTAGTCACGCTTTGCGACTAAATTTTGGGTTGTTTGCGGTCAGTTATTCTGGAATTTGTGATGTGCCGTTGAATCAGGCATTTGGCGATTTTGGTTGGGACCTCGCCCGTATATCACACCTAAGGTGGTATTCGATAACGATGGACGGAGGTTCAAGGTTTATAGAGTGTGTCGATAGGTTTGTGATTTTGGTGTCCCGTCCCGGATGCCGCATCGACTGAGTGACTCGCCTGCCCGTGTCACTCCGGAATGTATTCTTACGAGACACTCGTGTACCAGTATGTATGGAGTCTGTGACGTTATGACACACTTATAATGTGTGTGTATGGAGCATGTAATGCAGATAACACGGCGCACCATGTACCTTCTATATATCTTGGGCGGGTGATATGGCTCGTGCCTGCGTGTCTGGAACCTTGTGGAGTCCGTGATACAAGGCGCGTTCTCTTGCTTGTCTTTTCTCGCAAATGTGTCGTGACACATGCGTGCCCAAATATCACGCGTCATCACAGCAGGGAATCATATATATATATATATGTGCTCAGAAGGATGGTGCTTGCTCTATAACATCGATGCCAGGGAAATACGACAAATACATATCCAAATATTGAAACCGATACGACACACTCCCCTACGTGAAAATGTAAACAAATCTTACCAGTGGGTCTGGATTCCTGTACGTCGTGCGGTGGGTATCTACTGCAAGCAGTACACACTCGCATTGGGATACTCAGGGTGACTTCGCTCGGTGATTGGATTGGCACGAGGAACCTGACCACAGAACGTATACACGGCTACAACGCCCAACCAAACAGCTATCAAGAGACATCCGGCGCCAAAGGAACACTCGGAATGGGCCGGATAACTTACGAAACATGGTAAATCGAGTGTAAGCGTGGGTTAGATGAACCAGGGGCGAGGATCCTGGTATCGTATAGTGGGGGGACTGACCATGTTACTGACTACATTGGACGAATACAACACTGATCCGGACGTAGCATTTTCGATCTATCGGTTCAGGGCATCTTCTAAAAACCTGCCGCACACCAGCACAACATGTTTATACGGTTGATCCAGCGAATAGAGCAACGCCGAGCTAAGCGGGGACAGTTGCCTCCGGCTTTGCTGGTGAGAGGGTTCATGGTGCAATCCCCGTCATGGGCGTTTGTTCGTGGCTCCTCCTGGGTTAGATCAGACATCCCGTCGCAGAGGTAAGCACTTCAGCCGGTGCGGAACCGAATGGTTGTTCTCCAAACGTCAGGTCCAAGATTATCATACAGCAGTACAGGACACCCGATAAGCAAAAGGAAAGCCGGCCCAGGCCTGGATTTCTTATTTGAGAGGTTGATTTCCACACTAATTCCAATATAACGAGTGCCTAATTTCTTACTTGAAGGTCGAGCGGACAGGGGGGTACCCGGCGTGTATTTTCTGGGGGTCATTGTTTCACTTGATCTTCTCCGGTCACTTATTTCACGTGATAAACTCGGTCACTGTTTCACTTGATAATTTAGGGTCACATGTTCACTTGATAAACTGGTGACGCTTTTCTGCAAATGACCACTCCAGTCACAGACTGGAGAATTTTGCCCTAAATATCAGCCTGGCTTTCTCGTTTGCTTGTTTCTTAAAAGTAGGTGTCCTGTACTGCTGTATAAAAATAAGAATACCGCTAAAGGCTAGTGTTTTGGTTATCGGTCTATGTCCAAAGGGATAGAAGAGAGTGGACGAGTGTGCGTGTGAGCGGTCAATCGGTCACGGTGCTCTCAATTATCACGACCCCCAGCATACGGTGGACAGACGAACTAAAAAAACTCGGCTAAAATCGAAACGGTATTTCGGCGTGTTCCCCCATACTCCATACATCGGAGATAACGAGATAACTGATCAAACAGGGTTCCCCCCAAGCATATAACTGAATCGATGTTGGACACATCGCACTTCCTTTACCGCCGTGTAGCACTTTGTACTGCTGCCGTGGCCTACTCGTTTGGGGTTGGGTATCGCATCGAAAGTTGCCATATTACAGCAGCTCGAGAGGTTGATGATCATAGCTGCTCTGTGTGGAGAAGCCCAGCATCGCAGCCGCCCGGGCCTTAGTCGCTGTCGTTCGTCGACCGTGCTCCTGGCTAGCGTCTCTGCAGTGCTTACGTAAATCGAAAGCTCATATTTGCTGGTGGGATCCCCCTCGTGGGCGAGTGTGCTGGGCTTCCGAGTTAGATCAGGAAGTTTGCCGCAGAAGTAAAAACACTTCAGCCGGTGCAGAACCGCTAGTTGTTGTTAAAACCTTAGCTCTCAGAATTTCACATTGAAAGAACAATGGTGCTCAAGCCCAGTTTGTTAATTGTCGGTTATGTCCCAGAGGACAGGATGATGAGGAGGAGGATGAGGAGGAACATAGCGGAGAAGGAGCGTGGATGAGTGTGCGTGCGCACGGTCGATCGGTCACGGTGCTAGTACATGGTGAAACGAAATGTTCAAACAAAGAACGCCTGCTGAACTTGAAACAGTATTTCGGGGTTCCCCCATACATCCGAGATAACTGATCCAGCAGGATTCCACCACATTTTTTCGAGGATTTGAGAGGGGGAATTGCCCCAACAACGATGGTTGTCAGGATTGAGGGAGCGTACCATAAAATTATGTAGTTTGTTTTTATCTACTTTTCCCAATCAGTGATGTGATCCAGGTGATCCGTCGCCTTAGTTTAGCCAGCCAACAAGATACGTTGTATTTTGTTAGCCAAGTGGTCGTGCGCCGTGTACGACAAAAGGCGGGCAAAACCCACAGTAAGGGCCATTCTTATCGGAGACATGAAATTCCCAAAATTTTGTCTGAAGATACGGAGACGTTCTGTCGTTTATTTGGAAATTCTTCAGCCCCGAAAAAACTGGAAAAGTTATCGTTCAAAACAAACGACATCCTATCCTCGATTTTCATTATTTCCAAGGGAGTGCTCCGACAAGGGCCGTCGCTCCACGCTGAGGCCACCGTGCAGGCTTAAACGTTGACCAGGGCTGCCCAATGTAAAACTATCCTAAGACTCTACGGCAGTGCGTAGTAATTGAATTCATAGTAACGTATGCCCAATCCACCAGTATATAGCCGAAGCGTACGACACGATCAATCAAGACCATCGGCATACCCTACTGGCGTATTAACCTTATTCCACACATGGGTATCTCCCAATCTCATTTCCGACCCCCTTACTACTAACCCGGTTCACTCCAACCGAACATGAAACAAGAAAATCTATAAAATACAAATAATGCATCGTGACACGTGTAACGGTCTAGTGAAGAAATCGCCATGCTGCTCTTCGGCTCGTAGGTGGGCGTCTCACACTCCCGTTAGCACCGCGCACCCGAGGGTCGTGATGCCTGACATGAATATGCTTACTATTGGGAGTACTGTCGTAGCCTCTCAGAGACCATCAGTCGCACAACCTATGATCGGTCTGATGACGCTTTTGCCTCAAGTGTTCAATGTCCGCCTTCCTCCGATCATCAAAACCAGGAAACAACTAACCAGAGTTCTAAACTCGATTGTAGGCAACGACACCCCCCAGGTACGCCCGTCCCCACATCCCCCGACCACACAAGATTGCCGTTGCTGTTGTCGCATCAGCGGGGTACACACTCAACTTGACACCCTGTGACACATATCTGGACGCCTAACGTGATCACTGTGGTTTATGTGTCGGCATCTCCCATGGGTATTCGTCACTAACGCCACCCATATCAATGGCCTCTGCGAGAGATGTGGAACTCCCGGGGGGTGCAGTCGTAGCCCCCGGAACGACGTGGATGGGAGTCGGTGGAGTCTAAGCGAGCCCTGCCATAGATTGAAGGGGGGCGGCCGAACACGGACGCGGCGTGGTAGGTCAGAATATGCAATTTTAACCAAAGTCGTTAATATTTTGAGTAGATCGGTTGGGTTAGTTCGAGCTTGCATGTTTTATCCATCGTACTTTGCCGTCTAGCTCTCTTGTTAGAGTCAGTTCAGATACGTAAATGTTCACGTAAACAGATTTGTACCGCCAGATCGATCACTCGCCGTGTCTATATATATAGAACAAACCTTGGAACAAATGGCGCTTTATTTTTGTTTAAATGTTTCTCCTAGCATGGATATAATAATACCGGGTTCCAGGTATATGATTTCTCCCCTGTTGGTTTTTCACTGGCTTCCTTCACGGATGGCAGGAAACACATATACTGTAGGCGCAGGTCTGGGTTCAAGTCTGAGTTATCCGCTTCTCAAACCGCAACGTGACAGGAACCGGAACCCTCATGGTCGGCATTGCACCGCGCGAACACTCCCTGGAGCCCTCCCGTGTTTCTTACCTAATGTTCCTAACCGTTTTGTGGGTTAGTATGATAAACCTTCAACCACTGCACTATATACTCTTTCATGGAAAACTTATTGCAGCGAAGTAGATCCTGAGTTAAGCATGTACAAGGTGCAAACTGCAACATATGTTAGAGTCACCGTTGCCTCAAACCCGTATTCCGGCCACCTTCTTAGCACTACCACCACCGGGAGCGGAATAACGACGGGCAGAAGCCTTTTCCCCGAGATACATGCCGCCTTGGGCGCGCTACTCGCAAGCACCCATGACCGATGGAGGTGCGTATCCATATACAACCGAGAGCTGTAAACTAACTGAATGCGGAAGTAGCGCACATGTCAAACAGCCAGGAGATTCGCCAACGGATCAAGGAGGTAGTACGAGTACGCTTTGGCGGTTTTGCTAGATATCTCCCCGACGCACCCTAAACGTCGATGAAGCACGGTGCCGCCAAGGCGATGCTGCAGGCCATGCCAGTGTTCAAGATTTGGGTTGAGCAGCATCCTTCCTGTAGATGGAGGGGAAAAGGAGAGGGAAGTTGTCACCAGGAAGGCGGATGTTGTGGACGAGCGATATTGTGTAGGAGACATAATATGTTGTCGTTGTTCATGATGATATAGTTTCACATCAGTTAATCTTTCCTCAAAGCTAGGCTTTGGCTAAAAACAAGACTATTCAACGTACCTGACCCTAACTCAAGGAGAAACCTACGAGGTATGTATATACTTCCAAGTGCGCTGGTTGGGGATGTACTTCTTCGTCTTGTACATAGCATTCGTCGACTCAATCGTTGGATAAGTGGCACACTCTGCTGCAGCTTTTCAAGCCGATGCAGGGGGGCTGAGTAGTGTAAGCCGTCCTGCCAGACGTTAGCCGAACTATGTGTTGCCCCTACCCCCCGCTGTTAAGGTCGGAGACAAACAAAACTGCATGCTTTGGTAATGGAGCAGGAAGATGTAACGCTAGAGGCGACATACACAAAAACCAGCAAACCTCTCCACCGGGGCGCAAACAGCAACCGGGTCCTCCGCATATTCTGCACTGCGCCTTGCAGCAGATGGTGTTCGTTTGCACACCGGGGAAACCGTTGCTGCAAACTGCTTCAGGCACTTCAGTTGCCTCCGACGTTGCCTCCGCTGTTGGCTCCGATGTTGCCTCCGCTGTTGGCTCGGATGTTGCCTCCACTGTTGGCTCGTCTGTTGGCTTCGCTGTTGCCTCGGATGTTGGCTCGGCTGTTGCCTCGAATGTTGGCTCCGCTGTGGCCTCCGCTGTTGGCTCGGATGTCGGTGGCGAGGCCGGCGCCAATGTTGAATCTATTGAGTTGTTTAGGGGGGAAAAGGAGTAATAAACCTGAAATACTGATACACGAGCGGTATCAGGCCGTTCCAAGCACGAGCTCGCGCGGAAATGACGCGCGGTACAGAAGGCGAGTACATATTCTTATATTACGCTACCCACTATACGAGCGCTTTAGTATATAAAACAAAACTGAGCAATTTGCCAAGCTCGGCCCGATACACGACATCATTGGCCGATTAGGCGTCAAACAGGTGATAATGTAAACCGCACAGGGGACCGCAAATAAACTGGGCAGGTCTCCGGTTGGGAAGAGCCGTGCGTCAAAACACTATTTAGTCGGCTATCGTGGTATCTCAAATACTGTAATATGCGTTAACTTGCATCCTCGACATCAAGGGAACAGGACGCAGAGCCCCCAATCAGCTAGGGAAACAGTTTTGTGCGTTCCACCACATACGCAATAAGTACCGTCTACGAATTCATGTCACGCGGGGCAAAAACAAACGATTTGAGAACTGTTTGTTTGTAAAGGACCACCGGCGCGAGTTGCCGAAGCGCGGATGGTCACAACGCGGCCGTGCAGATTGGGTAACGCCCACTACCGTAGAACCAATCACAAGTAGCGGCAAGGTGATCCTCACACGCACGGTCGTCAAAACACGAGTCACGCTTGACCTGCAACTTGTTAGCACTCGCGGGGCGTTCACGCACGTCCTCACAGACGGATGAGAGAGAGAGAGAGCTGTGAGCTAAACATGTACAACAGTAGAGACTGCAAACCTACTGCGGGGGTAGTCACTGGTATAGCTAGACTTTTATCTAGACGCACCATTGACGATGCACGGCGCCGCCATGGTGGTGTCGCACATCATGCCACTGTCCATGATCGTGCCGGTGCAGCAGGAATCCTGTCAAAAGGAGAAGCGCGCGAGGGTTGCTTTTGTGAGACCGGCCGATGTTGGCGCCTGAGATAGCGCACGCCCGGCTGTCATACGATGGTCAACATACCGATATTACAATCTCACCCCCGCCCCCTCCCCCTCAAAATGCCCTACGGTAAGGTGTCCACTCTCAAGCCCCAACACAGGAGTGACTGATAGGGCTACTCAACGGATGGGAGGCTACAGCACGTGCTTACATGATATGTGTATCCAACGACAGCCTTCGTTAGATACATAATGCTGTACTGCTTGTAGATCGTGATATTATCATTATCTCGTTTGCCTTCCGACAATTTGCGTGGCATGGCAATATCAATTCAGAGTGAAAAGGCTGATACATTTTATCGAATACCCCAATCAACTGTTGCTGCCTGTGTATACTCAATTGAATACACATTTAATTGAATACACACTACCACCCTTTTACCTGAAAGTCGCATTATACAGCTATAATATGATCACTGGAGTACACGTTGCTATACCTACTCGCCGTTGGCCTGGCTACGCATCTACATGCCACCCCTACTCGATGGGTAAGTGTATATCGGGCTACGTAGCTTACGGTTTTAATCATAGATCGATGGTAGGGGTGACGTGAATAACTTGGAAAATGAGGATCCGAACATTGTTTCGGGTATCTAGTTTGTGTCCATACAGCATCACGCGGCGACAGCAGGCGCCAACTAACCGAGCCGCCAGGGCGTTTGGTGCAACCTCTTCCCCGGCACGTCCCGCAGGAAATATCGCAGCAGATGTCGCCTTTCTGAATTCCCGGAAGGCCGCTGTCGCACACGGCTTCAGCACAACATGGGGGACACATCGCAGCGAGCGTGGATTTGTCAAACTGAGCGTAAAGTCCGGCGTTGTGATCGTGTGCATGCATAGAGCATCCACGCACAATGCGACAGTTCAATAGCAGCGATCTGCGCCAAGAACACAGTCGAAAAACCACAAGCGGTACGTAGACATGAAAGCTGCATACGCAGCTGAATGAGGGCAATGATTGGGCTGGCTAACCCTTGTCGAAACTCACAGTCCACGGGTCCGGCTTCAATGACGCACGGCGCCGCCAGAGTGGTGTCGCACAGCATGCCCATGCCCCTGATCAGGGCGGTGCAGCAGGAGGTCTGTCAACATAAAACGGGGCGAAGCTAGTGTTTGTGAGTCAGGCCGATGTTGGGGGCCGACTAGATGTACATCTTCCTTCCATCCGCTGGTATATACACAAAAATATGCGACCCCTCCCCCCCTAAGGTAGGGTGTCCACTTTCGAGCCCTAACGAAAGTAAGCGACAGGGCTACTCAACGGGCTGCAGGCTACAAAACCTTTTAGCAATACATGCGTGTACAATCGATAGATACCTACGGTAGATCATGATAAAGGTACTTCGTGTACTCGGAGTATTTCGGGGTTCGATACTCCGGGATACTGCTCGTACTCAGAGTATTTCGGGCATAAACACTCTCGATACTGCTTGTACTCGGAGTATTTTGGAGTCCGATACCGCGGGTTGTACTCCGAGTATTTGGGGCTTCAGTACTGCTCATATCATACGCATATCATACTGTATGGAACCATTACTATTAACTCGATCGTTCTTAGATAGTTGTTATTGATTGCGCCAAACATTTTATCATGTTTTTACAAACACTTGTGGAATAAGCACGCCAACCCGTTCCTTGGCCGTGCAATAACAATCACTATATTTAGTGCACCAACTACGAGTACGAGTACTTCCTTCGCTGAATTCGTCCTATTTTCTATATTTTTATGTTTCTATACATACTTTTTGTGAACTTTCGCCTTTGCTCGATGATACGTAGTTTTTTATCATGACATGTATGACACGCAATTAAATAAGCCGTGAATCTTGGTGAATCTTTAATTTATTAGATTTTGGAAAAAATGTGTTTTGAACTACGTAGTAGATGAAAAATTGAACTCCGCCTTTTCCAGTCAAGACCATGAGGGAATTTGAAATTATTGATTATATCTACCCCAGGTATCCAGGTATTTCATATTACAACTTCACTGAGTGTTGGCTGTATGGCGGATGTAGATTCTTCCCACGTATATATTTTACGAGTATTGAAATATGAGTGGTTTCGCACACACTTTGAAGTACGAGTAGTACAGGGGAGGTTCAGTGAAAAACAGGCCAAAACCGAACCATACCGTTTACAAGACTTGACTTGCCGAAAAACGCTTTGTGTTTCAGACCCGAAGCTTGCCTTGTTACGGTTATTTTTCTGTGAGAGTCAGACAGCCTCGGTTCAGCGGAAATTTGTTTTAAAAGCACGGCGCTGTCAAGTGTGGTCGAGAACAAAAATTCGATACACCACATCGAATTGGTCAAATTCGACGCTCCCGACAGTGGGGCGACCGTCCCCTCCCTCTACACCTTAACAATACCTATATAAACCTGAACACAGGGGACGGTAGAGAGCCCCCCCCCCCCCTTCTTGTAAACCTGAACGCAGGGGATGGTATAGATCCGCCCCTCCCATTCTTGATACAAATCCTTTCAGGGTACGACAAAACTACTGGGCGGCGCTGCTCCCTATAGGCCGCAGCTACTTAGTGACAGCGGCTGCAGCAGTAGTGCTATAAAGGAGCTATGAGCTCGCTCGATAGTGGACCAGAAGGCCCCGAAAAGAGATGTGTGATTGGCAAGCGGATGCATCTATACGAAGACTCCAGGTATCTTCCACACCTGTGTATACCCTTGCAACGAGAATCCACCAGGTAAGCGAACCGCTGACCGCGCCTGGTGTAATTTGATACCTTACCTTCCCACCTGCTTCTGTACATGCCTTGTACGTCACTTGTCGGAGCGATAGCGAACAGTGCTCGACACTCAAATATGACATCATGGAATGCCTTGTCAGCCGAAAAACGGTAACACTACGAGTATACGCTGAAGTACGAGCAAAATCATGTCAGTATTTTGGTATGCCCATGATGACCATGCAGTGTACCACCAAGCCTTGACCAGGCAGCAAAGCAGAACAACCATACCAGGTACAATATGTCGCACGGGGGATGTGGTGTCATGTTACGTCGTTTGACTAGATGTGAGGGTTTGCCTCTCCGGTATTATACTACTGTGACACAAATCACATACAGCAGTACAGGACACCCTATCAGGAACAGGAAATCTGGTCCAGGCTGGGTTTCTTACTCGAGAGAGGGGGATTTCCACACTATTTTTAATGTAAATACTCCCGAATTCCATTTTTTCCTCTAAATGCCGCCAGGCTGGCTTTCATATTAGCCTGTTTCGTATTATTAATACGAGCAGGTGTCCTGTACTCTGTAAACAGGTAAACCGATGCACCCTGGATACAAAGCAAAACATTTTTTTTGTGATTTAAAAATAGTTTACCTCTCCGGGTGTTAATGTGTATGCTATCCAAATTCCCGGCCGCCCTTGGCGCTGTCGGTTTTTATTCCTAGGAGTATTACAGGACAGGCAAGTATGGTAACTGCAAAAATTGTTTCGAGAGCATGATCGTGCAGTGATGTTCGTTCCTACAGATCCGCTCCATATCGCACTGCACCGTGTTCACGCACCTTGCGGAGCCTTGTTTTTTTTTCCTATTACGTATCTTGTTGTTTATTTGATCTAATATGTGCCCGACGGGGCCCTTTGAAGTAATCGTAGGTTACAGCAGTAGTGGCAGTCGCATTTTGTTTTTGAGGTTTTCCCACTGCTGTGTTTTCCCTCTTTCCTAGCGTCCTTTTTCTTGTCTTTTTTTGGTTGGGTATTGACACATACTGATATTGACAGGGCAGGGACTTTTTCCTTCGCTGAGTAGTGATTAAAAAAAAACTGGGCGTGTTTGTTGTATTATTTGGTGATGATAATTTTCGTGAACGATCGTTCTGTACCTTCTAAGTTTAAATTGAGAGACATTTTTCTGTAAAGATTTGTACGTGAATTTGAAAGTATTGATTATCGTTACGCCTGTAGTCATACACCACGTATGTATACGATTTCGCCACAACAGCTAAGTGCTGTATAACCCCAGCCGTTATAGACGCGTTCTTATTTCAATGACATATATACCACCTATTCTACGAGTACGAAGAATCGGTAAAACCACACTTTTACATAGGAGGGTGTCGGTTTAGTGAAAAAGAGGCCAAAACCGAACCCAACCGCCTTATACAAGCCTAAACCGAACATAACTAAATAACTTTGTTTTCCAGAGCCGAAGCCCTCGTTGCGGTTTCATTTGCTTCGTGAGAGTCTTGCAGTCAGTCTCGGTTCATCGAGAATATAGTTTTTAATTGCACGCCGCTGTCGTATTTTATTGCTACGTAGGAATATTACAGGGCGGTCGCCGCAAATATATAATTTACGAGAGCGTAACATTGTACGGTTGTTCGATATGGCTTGTCTCAACGAACAGCCTAGCAATAAGTTACGGTTACATACGTTGTGTCACGGAGGTAAGTTACAGGGATCGTCTCGTGGTATCACCCACGAGCAGTCCCACGGGTATGTACGAGTAGGCACTATGCGAGGAGGTTTAGGTATTCGACTACGAGCGGTTGTTACTGGGCTGTGGAGAGTTGGCCCACATGACCCACTCCACCTTTCCCCCTGCATTCGTCTACCCCTTTCCGGGCCGACATAATAAAGACATCTTAAACTATCTTCTACACACTGCGTGTTGCAGTGCCTCGCTCACAGCCTAGTGTGGCTGTTGGGAGCTTATCCATCCATCGCATATCAGCGCTAATTGAACACGTTAACGAACTTATTGTTCGAGCAAGCAGCCTGATCATGCCGAGTGGACCCCCAGTGGACGGGTCGTCCGAGATGGACGACCTGGCCAGTCTCTTGAGGCAGCTGGCGGCGGACAGGAGAGAAGACCAAGATCGACGCGAGACCGACCGAGAGCTGCGACGTCAAGACGATGAGCGACTGAAGACGCAGATTTTCGAGGAGATGGATCGCAGAACTGCTGCGGTTAGTGAGGTTGCGTCTGGTGTTACTGGTGAGCGGGTCGGAACCGCTACCAGTGCAGGGGAAGTAAGGGGAGTCAGCTCCAGTGGGAGTTTGCCAGGTCTTGGCGCGGCAATAGGCCTGCCAAGGAGTGGTGCGAGTAGCAGCGTAGATAGTCATAGGGCTGAAGTTGGTTCTCGCGAATTTGGGAGTTTGAAGCAGTCGGTTCCTAAATTCAGTGGAAAGTCGGAAGATTTTCCATTGTGGAAGGAGCACTTCGAGGTGTTTACTTCCATGGTTGGGTGCATGTCGGCGTTCCTCGTAGATCATGATATGATGATAGGCGACGTTACGAAGAACACTCAATACTTTCTCTCGCAGGGGTTCAGTGAGGAACATGTTAAGACAGCTAGAGTAGCTTGGACTTGCCTGACAGAGAGCGTTGTGAACCGTGATCTGCTTGGTAGATTGTTCGCAACAAAATCACCTAGTGCTGGCTGGAGAATGTTGTGTGATTGGTTCATGCCCAAGACCATGGCTGAACAGGTCAAGTGGTCGGTAGCGTTTGACTCCGCAAAAATGGAGAAGGGAGAAGAGCCCATGAAGTACTTTGGTCGGATAGACAAGATTGTTGGAGTGCTCGCGTCGCTAGGTGTGGTCAAGTCGGTAGCAGACGTCAACCGCAAGATCATCATGACCCTCACATCAGACTACGAAATAGAGGAACGCACTATCTTGTACCGTGAGGATGTCACTCGAGCGGAGATCGAGAGCATCATCCGATAGCGGTACTTGCGCCTTCCCCCGCCGAAGGGTAAGGGCGTGGGCCAGGCTCTATTTTCGAATGGAGTTGCTCGAGGTGGTCGTGCAGGTAGGGGCAGGCATAGAAGTAACGGTAAGCAGAGAGGTGGAAGTGACACCCCAAGCAAGAACAGTCAGGGTAGCAGTAGCAGTAACCCCCAAGCCCCCACACATAACCCCCCCTCAGCGTTCGACAACGTGAAGGGAAAATGCATTCGTTGCTTGGAACCCGGGCACACCTGGTCCCAGTGCAAGGCTCGCATCCCCCCTGCACCAGAGCAGACATCAGGCGGAGGTGCGCAAGGCCAGAACAACGGCGGTGAGACTGTGTGTTGTCTTGCGAAGTGCATGCTTGGTACTAACGATGACTCGTGTAATGAGGAACGTAGTGATTGCATCGGTGAGAAGTGCATAGCGGACAGTGGTGCATCCTTTCACATGACCCATTCAGCTGACCTTTTGAGCGATGTAAGACTGTGCGATGACAAGGTTAGGATCGGTGACAACCATCTGATCGACGTGGTAGCGTACGGAACGCTG
>MEHQ01001079.1:14525-54864 GCA_008828725.1 Saccharina japonica | reverse complement strand
TGCATGCCGTAGCCGGCTCCTCTCCACTTCGGCCCTGTGCCACCTCGTCATGAAATGGTCCGCCGCCTCAACGACCCCCGGATACCACACCCCACTCTTCTTAGCCGCCTTCTACCATAGTAACGTCTCTGCTCCGAACACTAAAGGGGAGCTTTCTGTGGAGCCCTCTGTCGCTCGAAAAACCCTGAGGTCATCTGCTAGACATTGGGCCCAGTTATTTTCTGGTCGGCCAGGTCCCGGGTTCGTCCGACCGACGATCGTTCCAAACATCACCCGCCGGGTCAGCCGCTTATTGGTCGTGCGCTGTACGACGCCCGCAAAGAGGAGGCGTCGCTTGCGGATGGTCGTCTCAACGCTCTTGCATTGTGCCTTCTCTGAGAGCCTTGGCGTACGACATGAGATGGTCGGTGCGTTGTCGGCGATGGAAACCAATGATCTGTAGGAGGAAGTTGTGGTGTGCCGTTCGGAGCTCAGCGAAGTGCTCCTGGCCAAGGGTCCACGTCACACACCCGTACAGCAGTGCCTCCATCACCTCGGCATTTAGCATGCGCACCTTTAGAGTAAACGGGGCATCCTCCATATCGTACAGCTCCCGCCTGAACCGATTGTAGCATGCCCATGCGAGTCGCATGCGTCGTTTGATCTCTGGCATAATGTCCGCGCTTGGGACGACAAGACCACCAAGGCACAAAAACTGCATCGTCTGTTTATACTTCTGGCCCGCTGCTTCGATGACGAGCGGTGAGGTCCGCAGTGCCTGGTTTGGTGTCCGCAGCAGCATAGTCTCCGTATAATTTCGGATACGGTGAGACCAGCTGCTTCGAAAACGGTCACAATAACGGTCATCATCTTCGCAAGCCCTTCCGCCGATCTAGAAACAATACCTTCATCGTCGGCGTACAGCATACCCCATATTGGTCTCCGAACACATGCTAGTGGATCCTCCCTCACTCCGCCCCCCCCGAGGTCCTCCTCGAGGTTGACCAGGTCTCTCAAGATGTCTGGGTCCTCACTGCACCGTATCAGCACGGTGTGTAGAGTATATACATTCAAAAACAAAATAAAAAAAAACAACAGCTTTGAGATCGAGGATTTCGTCGAAACTCATATTTCCTAGCTAAGTGTAATACTAATTATGTGCATATATATAACGAAAAAAGCGCTCCCTCCTGGGACACGATGCGAGCACGGCCGTGGCCGCCCCCGACAGAGTCTGGAGGGTTGAGAAATGTAAGGCACCAACGTGAAACAGCGCACCGATTGGTGGATCTAATTGTCACCCGAATCGGAAATGGCTCAAACTCAGGTCTGAACAAGACCGTTCGATTGTTCAAGGCCGACCTCAACCTATCTGTAGATATTTGTATTCTTGCATATCATTTGTACTGCGCGAAGCTTTCAATGCTAAATCCCTGTCCGTGGACGCCCCCGAAACCCTTGCGTTCGGCGATACTGCTCCGTATAGCTCAGAAGAAATGCTCGCGTATAATGCAGCTGGCCGTACTCCCCTCAAACCCCTCCCCCCCGCACCCCGACACCACCTGGCTGCCTTTGACTCGATCGTGACATCGACGTGGTTCGTGCAAGCCGTCCCCTGTCCTAAATCATGCGGAATCAAAATCGCCTGACGGGCTTAAATAAGTTCGTTTCTGTTGTGTGCACCACCGCAAAGCGAATCAACGGCAATTACTGTTTAAGGGGACAATTCCTGCCGGAAATGTGTGAGGCATCCAACATGCGTAACACCCCTCCCAATCCCCCGTGTCGCCATGACGCACGCGCCGCCTGCAACAATCGAGTCAATCGTCAGGCAAGGATACGGTTTGAACGCAGACATATAATAACCCCCCCCCTTGTAAATATGTAATATGTGTAAAGGTTGGGTTGGCGTCGGTTGGCGACGACGCTGTAATACATGCCTCTCACTGCGTGAGCTAGACAACCAGGGTACCGTTTTTTCTTGTTTTTTTGGTGGTCACCCAGGCTGGTGGTCGAGTTAGATCATTCGTGCGGGGTGGAGAACCTTTGCTCCGCACAAGGGGAATGATCGTATCACGTAGTGTGATATGGTAAGGCATTCATGAGGCAGATACATAGTGCTCCCATTACTGTCTCAGGAAGTAACCACACCAGACATTAACTTAACTCATTGAAGCTGTCATCCATATGCAAGTCCGCTTACAAGCGGTTCTCAGTAGGATGCAGCTCGCCCTTCATGCGACTCGCCCAACACCTCACGGCGCTTCGTGCTTGGTGCTAGCAATGTCTGCCTGGTCGGTAAAAACCCGACATGCTCCGTCCTGGCATTGTAGGGATGCGGGGGTCTATGGTCATAGGACTACGGCCATGCATGAAAATGAAGTACCCCCCCCACAAGACAACCACGGTTTACATAACCACACCGACGCGCCGACCGCATCAGTAGAATACAAACAATTTCCTGGCAACGGCATTGTGGCAAGAACACAACTACGCGACCCCCTCCCAGCGGCCACACGTGCTTCCACGTAAACGTTAAAAATCCCGCCGCAACAAGAACCTTATAATTCGCCTATCAAGGGTACGGCATGGAGGCACAACTACACAACCCCCTCTCAGCGCCCCCTGCTTGCTTTACACCTCTACTCCGTGTCTTAGAGTCCACCGTTTCCGTTTACGAGTAGAATAGCAAAGCCGCTGCATCAATAACCGAATAAACCTCTAATCAAGGGTGGGGCATGGCGTAATAAAGGCAATACGAGCAACCCCCACCCCCCTACTAGAAACAATGACCACCGCTAATTAAACCACCACCACGAGCGCCGACCGCGACAACAGAGAAACGCCTGCCAAGGCGACGTGATCCAACAATGAACAAAACGACGCCAATCCAGGGGACGGGAAGTCCGCGCAAGTGTAACCACAACAGCAAACGACCACCGTTTACTCAACGACAAAGACGCAGAGCCAACGGTTCAATACATATTTTAAGGTCAGTCAAAGCAACGTCATTGTGGCGTGAACTTAACTAGATATCAGCGTCCACCACTTGCTTTGACGTAAACATTAAAAATCCCGCCCTACATCCACAATATGCAACGCCAATCAGGGCTACGGCATGTTGGCATAAGGGCCCATATTAACGAGTATAAAATATGTTCAATTTGAAAAAATGAGAATTCAAATTCGCTTTTCATTGGTCAACACACGCACCAGCACCAAAGATTAGGATCTTGGTGTATAATATTTATAGGTACAGTTGGAGCCGTTTATAGGTACACTTGAATCCAAAAATAGGTGATACGTAAAATGAGTGGCCGACACTAGGTGTACCTACGCACTTTGAGCCATTTGTAGGTACAATGGAGCTCAGGCCCAATATCAGGCGGGCCAGGAAGCCGTTTTCGGAGTACATTACTGAGTGTATCTATAAATGGCTCAAAGTGCAAAGGTATACCTATTTTTGGTTAATGCCCGAAAGTTAACTACAGTACAATAGGGACCCACATCAGCAATACAACGAGGACAAATTATACCGAAATCGTATGATCTTGCTTCCTGCTCTGCTGGCGGACGGCAGGCGTGTATAGCGTTGTGTAGCCAGCTGGTTGTAGCACCGCAGTGCTCATGTGTTGTCGGTTGTCTGTGGTGTCTGGGTACTACGACTAAGTATATACTCCGAAGTATCATTTTTTCTTGGCTGAGGCGTACGGTGTGCCACCTATTAATAGCAGTTATGATGTATATCATGCTGCGTTGTACTGTGTACTATTTTGTGTATTAGAGTTTTCCGGAAGTATTCTCCCACTCCAGAGTGTTTTTGGAGCCTGTCCTACTATATTGTTCCGAATCAGTTCATGTGAAAACAACAACAACAACAACAACAACAATTATGCGAGTCGACGAGGGTAGGAAAGGGCTGAAATCTTCTCGTGATGAAAAAAATCAAGGCGCGAACGATAAAAACAAAACTATTGCCACACGAAAATGGAATTCCGGTGACTTTGGGTCAAGGACTATTCCAACTATTCCCCCTCATTCCGAATTTTGTTATTTCAACTAAAGAGTGCTACCTCTACCGTACCACGCGTCCCCTACCACCGTAGCACGCGTCTGGTATCGTTTGATTTCCCACAAGAGTAGTACAGCAGTACAGAACACCTAATAGGAAACAGGAACTCTGGTCAAGGCTGGATTTCTTATTTGAGAGAGGGTGCTTTCTACACTAATCTCAAGATAACGACTCCCTAATTCATTGTTTTCCTCGTAATATCAGCCTGGTCTTCTTACTAGCCTGTTTCTTACTAGGTGTCCTGCACTGTTTGTGGTTCGATCGTGTTTTCGGAGCTCAATTTCTGGACAACGGAAAGACGGGTCTAAATTCGAACATTTGTTACTTTCGGAAGGCTCTCGACCCAATCGTTTCCGAAAAACAAACTTTTTTGTTATTCGGTATTGGCAAACTTCACGTTCTGGAAACATCGAGCGCTCGCTTGAAAAATGATCGCAGCACACGCCCCCCACTGCACCAGGTCATGATCTAGATCATATCGATCATCTAAATCATCTAGATCATTTAGATCCTAATCGGCAGTAATGATATGATCACCGGGATCTGTGTGTTAGGATACGGACGTTGGGATCCATGCGTATATATGGTGATGTGCTGTCCCTATCCACTGACACGAGTATACTCGTACTCGTATCTTAGTTTAGTTAATCGGGTAAATGCAATATGTGGGTAGATTCCAAGCTTGTCTTACTCGCAGTACGGTCTATTGTGCGTCCGAAACACCACCATCAGGAACGACGCTGAGAACGCTGCGAGAACGTTACTAGGATGTTGTGGAGGACATCCGAAAGGGAACAATACGGGCTGCCGTAGAGTATATCTGCCCGTAGCATGGGCATTGTACCGAGATGATCAGGTGCAGGCACCCTCCACCTCGATCAATTTTGTCATCTCCTCTCCATTCCATTTTTCCCCACTTTATTTTCTCTAGGTTTCTCAGATCAACCTTCTTTCTATAACGGTCACATAAGCGCCTTTTTAAACAATTGACTTTTTATTCTTCTTCACAAGCGATCTTCACAGACACTTCGGTGCCACCTCGGCGCCATCTCTCTTCACTGACACGGATCAGTAGTTCACTGTGTTCTGAAGTACAGACGGAAATCTAGATCATACCTGCCTTGTGATGATATACGTCGTCCACGATCTTTGTTCTGGGGTGCAGACCAAGAACACAAGCAGCATGCCCTAGAGCATGCAGGCTACACGGTCTCCCATCCGGACACACATGAACGTAATCATACAGATCAGGAATAAAATATGCCGTGGAAATATATTCATCAAGCGGGAACCGATGATACATCTGTAGATCATCTGCCCAAGGCGCGTTCAATGGTAACGCCGGGACGAGGCACCGGCGGACGCTCTAACGTCGTGAAAATGCACACCTTCAACATGTGCAAAACAGGCGGATAGAGCTCCACACCGTGACGCGTGCTAGCAGCAGACATGGTGGGTGAACGTAGGGGAATATATGGTGTTTGGGGGCCCAACGTGGGTTCTGGTTACTCCTCTCACTACAATAGGGGGTGAGCTGTAGTACGTATTGCTTCCGAGGGTCCTCGCTCGGGGACCTTAATACACCTCACCCAAAGAGAATCTGCGGGCTGGCTCTTGAGCCCGCGATAAACAAGCCCCAGGAGCTGTGCCAGGTACGAGTACTTGGTAGGAGTCTCAACAAACTAGTGTAGTAAAAGGTTCGTCTAGTCCAAAGCACCGGTGGCAGGGACCTCCCCCCCCTGCACAAGGTGGTCGTCAAAACAAACCCTATGGAGACATATTGAACAATGTAGCACGCCCGTTAGGCGTGCCGAATTGCAAAGGCTAGTCGACAACCTAGTGGGGTTCACTACGTTATTCAAGATCTCCGCAAATGCTTTTATTACGCGCACATTGTGCAGGGGGGGGGGGGGTTCCTGGCCACTTGTCTGTGTCTCGCTTGCAGCTTCTGCGTCAACGAAACAACTGGATTGGCACAGCGAACCAATCCCTAGAGTGGAACGGTCCCCTGTGTTCTACCTGGCACAACAATAGCATGCAGTATCCCCTATACCTGTCCCGTGCGTGCCGCTCTTTCGCTTACTGACGTGATGATTTAAACGGACGAAACCACGTTGTTGTACTACTGCTGCTGTATGTGTCGCAGGCTGTCGAGAGTGACAGCGGACTTCAACGGGACGAGACCTTCCGACATTTACGTGATGAACTTCGGCGCTCACTTCCACGACACCCCTGAGGGCGATGAGGATTTCAAGCGAGACACGTCTGTCCTGCTCGATGGTATGGCCAGGCTTGGCGAGCGAGCGACGGTCATTTGGAGGTACGGCAAAAACATCCGTACAATAAATCGGCGAATACAGTGCGTACCCCTTGTGGAATGTGGTTGACCTGCTGTACCCGCGCGTGTCGCAAAAGTTGAAAAGGAAAAGCCCACAGACAGGTGTTTCTACGTACTCACCCGTGCCACGATAGTGACACGTACGAGTAGCACATGTTTGCCTGAAACAAGTTCTGAACGACGGAGGTCCTTAACACATTCAGAACTGATAAACCTTATCCCACACTAGTTCCAAGTAGTTTGTCCTCAAAAACGGGCGACCAGTTCTTAAGGGGTTAACCTAAAATACGTCAAAATGCTGTCCTTTGTTTTTTTTTTTCAAAAACGTTTTTTTTTATATGTTCCTACTGACTGTTGTAGGTCGTGAGATTGTTCATTGGATTGCACTTTTATGTTGTCTTGAAAAATAGGGTTTGGGTGACCTAAAGCCGTTTTTATACAACATTGCCGACACAACAATGAACGAAATTCCGACGGTTTAGGTTAAGGAGGCTTTCTTAGGTCATTCAGAAACCATTCAAGCCAAAAAAAGGTATACCTCTATCATGGTAGCACGCGTCTCCAGAGCTGTTGGAGCCGGTCCTGTGAATCACGGGCGGGATTTTTGACGATGAATTAAGGTGAAAACAACGACAGCAGCAGCAACAACAACATGGTATATTCTGTCCCTTCAAGCCGATCGCTTCAATTGCCATTCCGCTGCTACGCTAGGGGGGCCTACACCTCAATTTTCACTCCAGCGGTTAAGCCACACAAGGAAGAGAGTGGCTCTGTACCTCAATAAAAACGGCATAGTTAACGTATGTGCTACTACTACTGTACTACTAGTACTGTATGCAGGTGCGAATCGCGAAACCAAAAATAATAACGCATCAACGTTCAAGACTGCAAAACAAATACGGCAGTCACTCGGAGCAGTTTGCTCGGAGCGGCTGAAATAAAATGACTATTATGACGGAGGGCCATAGAAAACTCTAGTAAATAGGATCAAATATTGGTAGTTAAAATATGCAAATATATAGGTTTTGTCTGTACCATAGGTCCTATTTACTAGTATTACTAGTGTTTACTATGGTCTCCGGTAATAGGTGACCCCTCTCCCGTACGAGCAGGACTCGTTTATTTCCCCTTGCTCTAAAATAATTCCCTCAATTGCCAATTCTCCCGTTTCGCAGAGAGATATCTCCGACACATTTTCCAGGGGAAGACGGTTCGTACGACGGTGTCGTCCCAAGCGGGGTGGACCCAAACTGTTGCAGTGGGACGCCCCCTGCGCTTTTGGAGCGCAACGTGGTGAGGGCCAAAGCCAATCAATGCTGCCATACAGTAGTACGCGACAGATGCTAACCTTCTTAGAACTGCACTGTCTAAAAACAATATTTCAGTCTAATTCCAAGTGTGTTGTCCCCACATCGGGGCTGCAGTCCTATAGGGGTTAACCCCTTAAGAACTGGTGCCACGAATTTGGGGACAAACGACTTGGAGTTAGTGTGGGGGCATTTTTTATCAGTTCTGAATGGGTTAAGAATCTGATAATGAAGAATTTGAGGCTGAGATTTTACGGGGGGGGGGTATAAGAGTGCGACCTATTTGTACTGAAAAAAGTGTGAAACGCATCCTGTCTTACATGAAAAATTGCAGTCTGGCCAAAAATGAGAGATCTCGACAACTCTCTCGTACTGTTCGGCACTATAGGCCCACGCATCAGAAATGAAATGATGTGGTCATCAAGCTCTAACTTTCTCGTTTGGGACGCTAACCCTTTTAGTACTGCAGTGCACATAACCATATATTTGGCTCTAATTTCAAGTAGTTTGTCCCTATAACGGGACTGCAGTCCTAAAAGGGCTAAGGAAAATTCGATCAAGAACTCGTGCTCAGCAGCGAGAAAGCGCCAACCGTACATCAGGGTCTATCTTCAAATTTTCTCAGGGATTGTGTCACAACAAGGTTTCCAAGGCTTGCTCAGGCTTTTTAACGCATGCTACGGTAGAAGTGCACTGTATGTTCCCTATTGACACCTACTGTAGTAAGAAACAGGGAAACTGGTCCAGGCTGGGTTTCTTGTTTGAGATTGGGTGCATTCTACGCTACACTCTGAGTGTAACGACTTCCGAATTTCTAATCCTCAGCCTGCCTTTCTTGCTACTCGTTTTCTTAAAATGATAGGTGCCCCGCAATGTATGCCTGTCGCCCCGATGGTCTAGTGGTTAGCCTCGAAAACTAGTAAAGGTCGAAGGTCGTGGTTTCGAGCCCCGTCATGTCGTGTGCTTTTTGTTTAGCTTGAACCAAGTCGACTGGAGAAAGTGCCTGGCGTGTGGGTGATATGCACATTTCGACGCGAGCCGACGAGGGAACAAAGTAGTGAATGATTGTCGCGATGAAATGCAGGAACGTACCGTGTATTGGGGAAAGGAGAGACGAGCCTGTTTTTTTGTGACCCCGGATCTGAGTTACGACTACTAATAGGGAGGGAGAAGGAGAAGAAGGGCAAAGGAAAAATCAAAGGGAGAGACGAGCTACGTATGGTACTGTAAATTAGTACGTCCACCTGGGGCCTAGCAGTTATAGTGCATAATAATGATATATAGACTGCGTACTATAGTTTTCCGTGTGTGTTGCTGTTATTCCTGTTGTTCTCGTTGTTCTTACTGCTCTTGTTTTCGCTGTTGTTCTCCTTCTCGTCATATTATCCCTTTGCCATGACAATACACATCATGGAGCCTACGGGTGGCTATGTGCAGGCTACAGCCAAAACCACCCCCCCGCCTGCGGCGTGATGTGGTCTGGCTGCGTCCCCGTACTTGAGCAGCTCCCCGGTCTACTTTCCCCCCCCCCAGACCGCTATCCCGCTAACGCCAACCCACACCGGCCTGCGTGTTCTCCCTCCCCCTCCTCGCCTTCGTTCCTGAAACCTTCTGCTCGACATCCTAACCTGCATTATTGGTGACACAACAACAAAAAAAAAAGTGGGTGGAGAAGTACTTAAAGGAGAAAAAGCTAGCGCACCGAATCAAGCTATTGCGGATTTACCGCATGTCCACGTTCCGAGGGTCGGCTCACCGCTCTTGCCACATCGGTCCGGTGAGAATCCCAACCTTTCGGTCGCTCGTGCCAGTGCCGAATGTGTGCGTATTACGATACGGCTCGTAGCACTTCTTTTTTGTTCACCTTCCGGGGCAAACACTAGTAATGTTTGACTGACAGGGGGGGCTCCTTAAGGGGCCCTAAGGAACTAATCAAGGAGGCGTTCCTTGTCGTTGGAAGTTTGTCATTACGGGGGGAACAAATTAATACGTAGTAACGTAACAGCCAAACGAGGCGTGTTATGGTCGGGGTAAAAACGTTTGGGTAGAATCGTTTCTGATTGGTTGCGGCTCCTTGACCAAGAGTCGTTGCAATGCCGTTTTTTTGTTTTTTGCGGTACCAGTACCGGACACCTTACAAGAAAACGAGCAATATGAAAGGCAGGCTCAAACTTGAAGGAAAATGGGAAACTCTTCTGTGGTTATACTGAAGCTGCTGTAGTGTAGAACGCACCCATTCTCATATCAGAAATCCAGCCTGCATCAGAGTTTCTGTTTATTATTACTCGTAGGTGTCCTGTACTTCTGCTGTACTGCTATATCATATAGGTCATGGCGTGTTGCTCATCGAGTTGAAGCTTTTGGGCTTTTCTGAAAATCAGGTTCGGGTGACTTACTGATCGTACTGATGACTTACTAATAGTACGGATGGCTTACAAATAGTACTGACGACTTATTTATAGTACGGGTGACTTACTAATAGTGATGATGACTTACTGATAGTACGGATGACTTACTGATAGTGATGATGAATTACTGATAGTACTGATGACTTACTAATAGTACGGATGACTTACTAATAGTATGGACCTCCTCAAGTGAGGAACCTCAGAATCGAATTCGGTGCCCCCTCTACCTTAACATGCTCTGGAAACATACAACATTCTTTTTGGCGTCACTATTTATGCGTAAATGTTGAAAAAAATAGTGAATCGCTTTGTATTCAGACTCCTTATTAAAGTAGAGGTGCACCCTAGCTTTTTGGGGGCTTCTACGCTTGATCATAGTATAGGACCTAGGTATTGTGCCCCTGACGTTGACAAAAACTGAAATGCTACCCGATAAACAAACTCATGGGCCTAAGGGGTCATAAACCACTTCTTTTTTTTTGTATATAGCGATTCTGGGTAGTTCCTGGGTACCCTTAAGGAGCCTCGTCGGTCAAAAATATTTGGGCCTAAAAATGCCAATGGGACCACGATCGTAACACGCGACAATACTACGTAAAAAAGGGCACTTTTATCATCGGAGAGCACTTTCCATAAGTTTGGAGGCGTTCTGTCACTTTTGTTTTGAAAAGCTATGTTCCCGGTATTTCGCCCGCTGAAGAGTTTCCTAATTATAGCTTCCCGGAATTCCGGAAGCCAAGCTCTCTGATCATGGCATTAATAAAAAGATCGGCGTGCATTAATTGTAATATTCTTGTTTATGCGAAAGTTTGTGAGTTATCAGTGTTGAATGAAGCTCATGCGACATGCTTCCATACTGTGTTGGTTGGCAAATATAGCAGTATGCCTGGCATGAAACCTATATCCCCGCCATCTTTGCTTGTTCGCGTGTTTGTTCTCGCACACAGCCTACGGCGCCCGATGGCGAGCCTCAGGCGGCGGGAGAGATGGAGTGCCTCTCGTGGAGGCATTCATCTCTGGACTGCAGGCACTGGTCGGAGACGGGAGTGGTGGAAGAGTGGAACAAGCTCATGCTCAACCACATTTGCCCGGCGGCGTGATGAACTGCTGCTGTGATATTTGGTTCGACTGCTGTATAGTTTGGTTGCATGTGAAACGGGATGATGATACACCACAAATCGTTGCAGCGAGCGGTAGAGCTTTTCCCTTGAGTACTGGTACTTTACTGCAGTGCACTTACTTTGTTGTAAAGTACTTGTTGTGTACTTTCGTCCGTCGATACGTGTTCTGTCTTTGTCGATCCTTATGTCACCACGGCCGAGATTTCAGGGAAAACTGATAATGTGTGTACAGCGTCATCCTCAATGGCGGGACCTCCCCACTTGGTGTGCGGTGCCGTGCTCCTGCGTGACCAGGCAACTAGGGTCCGCTGGGGCCAGCCCACTGTTTTTGTTTTTTTGCGTAAACCCCAGCTCGGGAGAGCTTAAGGTGGAACGGCAACCACGGCGGCCAATGTTTGATCTTTGGTCTTGTTTAAGAGGACATTATGAGGAGGAGGAGGGGGAGGAGGAGGAGGAGGTGTACAGTGGCATGGTGTGCGAGCGGCATGGTCTCATTTACCAGCTAGCCAGACAAAACGAAAACAATGCACGAAAACGCCTGACTAACCAAAAGCAAACCCGATCACCCTACAGTAGACCCGGTTTTTGGCCCTTTTGTGGTTATGACGCGTCCTACGATAGGGGTATAGTACATTTTTCGCCAAAGTAGTTCAGACTGGTGGCGTGGCTTCTTAAGGCCGTTGTTATCGGAGAGCTTTTATTTTATTTCAGAATTTCGAGAGTTGTGACACGGGGTTTTTGTTCGCGCGAAATTTGCATCTCCCACATTTTGCTGACTTGTGTTTTTTTCCAACATTATTGTGAAATTTAACTTTCGCTGATATTTTGTTCTCTGTTGAACTTCACAAATTGTGGCAAAGCACCTTGTTCGTATCTTGATACAGATATTCAATAATTTCATAAATTTCGCAAATTTGTAAATTCTGGAAAAAAACGAGCTCTCCGATATTGTGTTATTTTTTCCAATCAGTTTCGTATCGGACCTATAGTAGGCCATGGGATTGCACACCGGGTTTTGTATGCATTGTATGCATGTTTTCCTAACGCCAGTTTTTGGGTGAGACGCCCCCCACTGCAACGTGCTCCTCGTACCGAGGATGTGTTCTCTCGTCCCTCATCGTACAGCAGTAGTAGGTAAGCGCGGACAGGAGCAGGTGCAGTAGACACAAGCAGTAGGGTGCAATAGGTATCACAACAGTACCATAGGCGCAGTATAGTAGGCCAGCTGCATGATACGTACGCGTGATAAGTTTAGCAGTTTTGTGTTCTTCCCGGGGATGAGTGGCTTGAGTCCCCGAGATAGAAAGGGGTTCCGATCACTTGGGAGGCAATTGTTGGATAGGTGGGTGGCCGCGATACCACATATGTACACTATCATAGGATTTAGCCTGAGATGGTTCGCGGATTTCTCCCGCTGCCGGCCGCCTTTACGCGCGGTTTCTCGGCGGAGGCGAGCTCCAGCTTCGTGCGCACTGGCTGGCGCCTGGGATCCGCCCGGTACGCCGGCGCGTGTTCCGTGCACCGCGTTGGAGGCGGGATCTCTACTGCAGTAAACAGTAATACGTAGTGGAAGCAGGTGAAGCTCAATGGCCGTTGCTGGAAAGTCTGAAAAACGTGTGGAAGTTTACGCAAGTCAATGGAAAAGATCGTCGAAGACAGGGAAGTCGACAGACTGTATACATGGAACTAACTGGAGATTTCTGAAACGTGTGGAAGAAAGTGAAAGCCTATCGGGTCACATGAAACCTCGTGGAATCTTCCACCGAACATGTTTGATGCCGGGATGATTCTCGGTTTTGGTGTTGAGTTTTTTAGGAGAAGTTGTCAAACGACCAGTACAACAATAGTGTGGGCGAACCGTGGCACCCTGTTATTACCTGCAGCACAGCATGCAATACGGACTGATCGATGTGGCGTAAGGCGTAGGAACGTTTCACCTGGGATGCAGAAACGGAGGCATGCCGTGCAAGAGCCTACCAGCTATGAGTCTACGAACACATCCACATGGCACGTGTAGAATAAACCGGCTACGACGTGCGTATCAAATAAATGCAGAGTGTTCATGTGGGGGGCTTTGTGGATAGCCAGACGTGTTTTACGTTTCCGAAGAATGCCTGTGTTTCCTACGCACCACTAGCCACGCACCGCTCACGACCCCCCTCCGCCGGCCTCGTCCAACAACTCAGATACTTGAATATGAAAAGCAAATCGTCGCCTGAAGACAAAATGTACTGGTATATAGTACGTGGGATCAGCGTGACGTGATGTTGGACCCTTGGTGTCGCCCTGCTATTCGGTTCCCTCTAATTACGCCATGTTTTCCTACGTAGCCCCCATGTATCTCCTTTGCGCTAGGTTCTCCACCCCCCCCCTACAGTTGTCGTGATATTCAGATATGGGGTCAGATAGCAACAGTACCTCTAGCCTCACCACTACTCTGAATTCCTTCGTGTATAGCGCAATAAACGTTTGTCAAATTCTCCCCTCGTCGACTATTAATAGCGTCAAGCGTTCGCATGCACACGCTAGGCGCCTTCGGCGAACATGTTTGGACAAGCAAAGGACAGGACCCCCCTCCGCCCCCCTTGTCCAGCAACCATATTACCTGAACATAAAAGGCATGTCGCTGCCAGAATAGACACTACATATCGTACGTGGGATAATCGTGATCGATGCATGGTGTCGGCATGCTATTTTGTTCCCTCTATTTAACCATTGCTTTTTCAATATATGCATCGTCTATGCGCAAGGTTCACCAACTCCACCCGCCCTGCCATTGTCGTGACTCAGATGTGGGATCACATAGCAGGCCCCCCTTTAGCCTCCCCGTTACTCAAGTGCTACAGTCAATTCCTCCTCTCGTCGACTGTGAATAGTGTCAAACGTTTACATGCACACGCTAAGCCCTTACGGCGTACCATGTTCGCACAGGCAGATGTCATGACCCCCCTCCGCCCCCCTCTTACAGCGCACCTATAAAAATCAAGTCGTTGCCTGAGTACAAAATAAGTATAGTACGTGGGATATTCGTGACCTGATGTTCGGTTCATGGTATCGGCCCGCTATTTTGTTCCCTTTAATGTTACCGCTTTTGCTCGACGTAACCCGTGTACTGTCTTTGCGCCAGGTTATCCAGCCCCCCCCCGTCGCTGTCGTGACTCAGAAGGGGAATCACATAGCAGGCCCCCCTCTAGCCTCCCCGCTACTCCGAATGCCTTTGTGTTTATCGCGACATAAGTTACCCAATTTCTCCCCTCGTCGACTAGCGCCGAACACTTATATGTACACGCTAGGCGCTTTCAGCGTGCCATGTTTGCACAAGCAAATGCCTTTTGACGGGGCCCAAACTCGCGAAATCGTCCTTAGTAGTTACGAGCTTTACCACTAGACCACCGAGAACGCGTGCCTTGACCTGCATGATAGGGCAAAAAGAAGGTAGTTCCGACCCCTACTGGCATGCCGCCTACTTGTTGGCAATCAGGGCGAATTCGGTGCCCAGAGGGCCGGACACGCGGTAGTCCTCAACAGTCCCGCGGAAGGATTCGAATCCGTCCATCACCTCGACACCGTCCTCATCAAACACAGGCCGTGCCGTCTCTCCCAGAAGTCCGGACAACGAGACCTCTTCGAGGGACAGTCCCTGCAGCCCCACGTCCATCTGCCAGAACTCCAAATCGGGGAGGGCACGGCCAGCACCATCGACCTCTCCAGCCTCCTGGTAGTTAACACCGACGCTAAGACGCACGACAGTCGAAAGCGTGTCGATCCTGAACACGGAGTGGACGGACTGCACGTCGGCGAGGTCGTTCTCCGCGATGTATTTGGTGCACCAGTCCACCGCAGCCATGGTATCGAAGCGCAGGATCCATTGTTCAAAGCTTTCGTGTGACGCGGCCAGGTTACGCCGCCCAGTCTTCCCCGCCATCATTTCTTCGTAAACGCGAGCCCATATCTTGTCCCCTCCAAACTGGCGGCACTCCGCCGGCAGGTTGGCGGCTGACACCGCGAAGCTGTCCGCCACAAGGCGATCCCTGGAGAAACCGACAAGACTGTCCACTTGTTCCCCGTCCACGACGGCCCGCAGTCCGCCGTCGGAAAGACAAGGCGACACGTCAGGGGGACACCCGCTGGTGCTTAGGTCGTACGGGTTCTTCACCTCAATAACGAGGGAGTGTCCACCCGATACGATGCTGAGGCCCGTGATCAGTTGGCGGTCAGGGAACGCTTCGGGAAGGGGGGCGGTGACGCGAACGTTGACGAGGAGATCGGCGTGGTCGTCCTTGACCAGGCAGTACCAGCCGCCGTCGTCCCCTGACCAGTCGAACCTCTGGCCGCTGAGACCCTTGAGGTGGGGATCGCCGCAAGTATCGACCCCATCTCCGCACACTGCAATGGTTGATTATCGACCGTTGGGTATGACGGGGGCGGAGCGGTAAACGTGGTCCGTAACATACGTGCATATCAGAAAACGAATCACACGATGAACGAACGTTGTGCGTGAAAACTGAAACAGATTAAAGAGGCGTCTTGGAAAAAGCTATTGGGGCCATTCCTAACGAACAAAACGAATCACGATTCATGCGGTTTTCGTCGCGAATCGTCCTTTTTGATGTCATGATTCACGACGAAAACCTCCAGTAGCGAACATCACCTGACAATGCATGTTCCCAGGATAGGTATTCACGCACACTGTCGCCCTGGTAGTCTAGTGGCCAGCTTCAAAGGCTACTAGCATTGGTACCCGAGTTCAAATCCCACCGTGTGGTGAGGTTTTTGCTTTATTTGCAAAAGTACTACTGTAAGGAACCAATTGCTGAGAGCGCCTTTGTGGCGTGGGTAGGCCGGATTCGACGCGAGTCGACGAGGGGAATAAGAAAGGGCTGAAATCTTCTCGCGATAAAGGTGCAAGGCAAGCACCGTAGTGGGGAGGGGGGAGAAGAGCCTACTGTGTGACCCAGGATCTGAGATACGACCAAAAAGGGAGAGAGAAAAGAAGGGCGAAGATAATAAATAGAACGGAAAACAAAAAAACAAAAACGTTTGTGGTTGGAGAAGGGGTCTATTGTATGCGGCTCAATCAGCCCACTGTAGAGCCTATGTATACCACAGCATCCCGAGCCGGCCGAATCAAACCATAAAAGGAGTGTTTCCAAGCACAGCATCCAAGTCGGCCGAGTCAACCTAGAGTCTTACCAAGCACAGCATCGCAGCACTAATCACTTCTGTAGGGTTCAGGTTAGGGTGAGGGTTCGCGTCGGGAGTTCTGCTTTAGGTGTCGAGTACAAAACCTCTGTATAGATTCACTATCAGCATGTGCCCACGCCTCAAAACCTCACGATCTATAACGCCTTTGTTTAGGGTGCCGAGGAGGGTCGGGTGGCGCCCGGTAGAGCCGGTTCCCCGCCGGGCGTACCGACACCAGCATAGCCGTGAAGACCCGCTCGGACACCACCATCACTACTAATGAGCAGCATTAAAAAACAGACAGACAGATACGCACTATTTGTAGCTCTCTCATCTGTCTCGGCAGATGTTTTAATCGAATGTAGTTCTCGGCAAACCTCGGGTGGCACGTGTTCTCTGAGCGTTCCATTTGCCTCCGAAGTACGAGCACGCACCCCCCCGCGCAGGTGCCCGCAATGGCGAAGTCGGCCGGCTAGCCGCCCCCACTCACGAGTCGGGGGTCAGAGAACACGTCCGGAAACACAACACGCGAATAGCTCTGCCGGCAGGCTATGCGCCAAGACGCTCACAAGATACGATCCTTCAGATATATCGTCGTATATCTACACTTGATGGCCTTGCGCAGGTGCAATGGCGCTGAGTCGGTGGGTCCGGGACGCCGGCGGTTAAAGGCAAATCGGAGGCACGCCTCAGCGAAGAAACCGCGCGGAAAGGCGGTCAGAGAAGGGTGAGGCCGGCAGACCAAAATTTGGCCAGATCTGCCTAAGAACTAAGGTGGGTACATTTGTGTTTATTCAAGGTTCCCTTTCGGAATTGTGCTTGGGGGTATCTGAAAAGGGAGAACACAGCAGGCGTTCATTCCTCGTACGAGCTACTCGTACGTACGTATGGATAGCCACAGGGCAATAACGAAGAACATAAAAAAAAAGTTCTTCAAAGCTAAAGGAACAATGTGTCTACGGGGTAAGTAACAGCATCCAGCCCAAACGGGTTTGCCGATAGTTGTACCCCAGCGTTTTTTCTCACCGCATTCGTCTTCATCTTGAAGTCGTCTTGCCGCAAGCCCAGCTTCCTCTAGAAGAGCGCGTAGTATTACGACGCAACATCCCGTTTTAGGGTCGCAAACGCCACATTTTCCGCCCTTCCAGCACCGATATGAGCGTGTTCCTTTGCAGACGCCCATCGTAGAACATTCACTCGACCACCAGTTTCTGACCGACCCATCGCTGTTTTATTGGGAGACACGAAGAGAGCGTTGCAGCAAACAAAACAAAAGTGGGTGCAGATAGGTAAATTAGTTCACAGTCGGTACAGATCCAATAGATTGATTATGGATTCTTCGGGTTCGAGTTTTGGATTTATATCGGTCTTTTTGAGAGTTGATTTTTCTGAGAAACATTTGAAGCTTGAGGTTCTGATTTTCGGATATTTTTCCGGTGTGGTGTATTTGAATACTCATTTTGATCCAGCCGAAGACCTCGACGAAGGGAAGGCTGGGTAGTTTTTTGTTTTCCTGAGAGTTGATGCTTTGAACAGACGCTGATGATCGTTGGTCATGGTCGGCATTTTAGTGGCCTTTCTTCGGACTGGTTTGTTTTTATTTTTGAGATTTCAAGCTGTTATCATAAAAAAGGCATTTTTGGTGCGTAGGTTTTGTTTTTGATACTTCGACTGGACGGAAGTTATCAGGACTGTGAAACGAGCAGGGGGAGTTTTGGATTCACTCGTATCAATTTCTGATGTGATACTCCTGAAATTTATGATACGTGCAATTGCCGTAATAGTACGAGTATCTGGGTTGTGCCACTGCAAGTCATCGACTGAGATTGATCGAATATCTTATATTCTCCGGGACGAAGTTGCGTATTATTGCGTTTGACCTGTTTTCAAGGGTCATAGAGCTGAAGAGCGGCCAGAGGCCCCCTTCTGTTCAGTTCAGTAAGTTAGTCAATTTGGTGCAATAATAATATACATTTTTCTTCTTCTACTACCTGCCTCATGGCCCCCCGACACCCGACCCACCGCTCCCCGTGAGCAAGGCTGTGCCAAGCACCCGGTGCACGAGTTGTCCCCTTATAATACAACGTCGGTACAGGTAGGCTCAGTTAGACGCGGGTTATGGAAATATATCAATATAGTAGTCAACACCGACCTACTCCCCCATTCAAAGTTCAAGTTTGCATCTTGTGTTGCCTTAAAATTTAAAACGGGCCACCTATTAATAGTAGTGCTGCTCATACCTACTACTATTAATAGGTATTTCCATTGAAACTGTAACTAATGATTTTGTCGATTATTCTTGATGGTTCCATCCGATGCGAGGCGTCCATTCTATATCCAAGATAAAATAAGTATAAACAAAAAACATTTTCCTTGATTCGTACGCCCGCCGGAGATGTGACAGAGAATATAAAAAATGTATATATAACTCAAACAGCGGAAGAGTGAACAAAAGGAAAGGACTGGCAACCAAAGCACAACTAACGTACCCTTCAAGCAGCCGAGGCAGGTTTTGTGCAGGTAGTACAGACAGGGTGCACCAACTGCGTAATCGATCTGGTACCTTGCTACCCTGACTGCTGTCTCCTTCCTGATTTCGTCGACCGTGGTTTCCTTACGACCGTTGCCCCCTCACATGCCCATTCCCTTCGGCGGCACCCATACAACGGGTGTATGGCGCTTCCTATTCAATTGCGAGGCTTATCACGGTGTTTTGGCGAGACGGAAACGACGGTAGCGGCGGGACGGGACGGTTACCCCGTCGTTAAACTGTTCCCGTCGTCGCGTCAAATCCCGTCCCGCTGACAAAGCTCCAACTGTTGAGCTTTACCGTCCCGTCCCGTCATCGAAATCTGCCCCGTTGAACTTTACCGTCCCGTCCCGTCAAGAAAATCGCTCCCGTGGAAAATTACCGTCCCGTCCCGTCGAGATAATGTAATTTACCGTCCCGTCCCGTCATGCACCGTTGTCTTCACCGTCGCGTCCCGCCGACAAAACTTGTCTCTCCCGCTAAGATTCACACCTCACCTGCCCGTTGTCTCTTGCCGTCATTCCCACCAAGAATCTACGAATTTACAAAAAATGTTTTTTTCACATTGGTATGTACATTAAAATTAAATTAAAGTCATACGAATTTACGAATTTACAAAATAACGAAATACGAAAATTCCGAAATATGAAACATCAGAATATCAAAATATGAAAAAAATATATATGTATGATTTATTATGGGGAAACGAATTTCCCGTTAAATCTTATTATATGGGGATACGAATTTCAAGATGGATTTCTATTCACCCACTGGTATGTACGATTCGTACGGGTGTTTCTTTTCGTAGTTCCTCTGGAGCAACAGCTGTTTTGATCCAATGATCCAGTGCCGCAATACCACTACTACTTCTATACGTTTTGTGTAGTAGATTGCAATTAATTGTCATATAGTATACAACTAACATTTGGGACAGGAAAACTCGGTCCCATGGTACGTCCCTCCCGTCCTGTCGTGAAAAATTATTTTTACCGTCCCTTCCCGTTGTGAAAAATATTTACGGTTCCGTCCCGTCGTGAAAAATTATATTTACCGTCCCGTCCAGTCATGAAAAATTATATTTACAGTCCCGTCCCGTAGTGGAAAAAAATCCGTTGAATTTTACCGTCCCGTCCCGTCGTGAACATCTACCCCGTTGAAATTACCGTCCCGTCCCGTTGAGAAAATGTACACCAACCGTCCCGTCCCAAAAACCTATTTGGTCGTCAGTTTACCGTCCCGTCTTCATTTTTTCCCCCTCCAGACAAGTACAAACAGTACCGTCCCGTCCCGTCTCGATTATCGAGTGCCGTGATAAGCCTTGTTGAATTGGGCTTGATTTTCGTGCCAAACACGAATGACATAGAAGGAGAGGAGGAAATAAAATAAAAAAAACGGAAATACGGAAGGACAGAAAACAAGGGCAAAAATCCCAAGGTATGTTCGGTGGGGTACGTACCGAAGTATACCGGGGGTATTTATCGGTAAATACCGGTACCCGACACTTCGGTAAGTTCGGTATTTTTTTTACACCGGTACCCGACACTTCGGGCAGTTCGGTATTTTTCCAATACCGGTACCCGACACTTCGGTATGTTCGGGACGCCCGCCCAAATATATACCCCAGATACCGGTATACCCTCGACCGCAATACCGGGGGTGCCGGTACGTGTTCGGTACAGGGCTGGATACCCTACCGAGCATTTCTGTAAGTTCGGTACGTTTTCGGTACTGGAACCCGACACTTCTGTAAGTTCGGGATTTTTTTTAAACCGGTACCCGACACATCGGTAAGTTCGGTGCTTTTACTTTTCCAATACCGGTACCCGACACTTCGGTAATTTCTGTACTTTTTCAATGCGGGTACCCGACACTTCCGTATAAGTTCGGCACGCCCACCCGAATATACCCCGGGTACCGGTATACCCTCGACCACAAAACTGGTGGTGATCGGTGCGGCCTCGATACCGGGGAAACGGGTATATCATGCATGCAATGCGGACACACGTTCTGAGATTATACAAGGTACATAAATATTTGTGGCAGCAGCAAGCACCAGCCTTTCCTACATTTACGTATGGTCCATCTGACCAAATTTTCACAATAAGTGAAATCACAGAGTTCAAGCTGTTCCACAGGTCTAACGTACATCCACGCATCATGAAATATACCGCGGAAAAGCTCTGATCCAGGCTACTATTAATAAGATGCCCCGACCATTTGTTTTTTTGCCTTTGACTTAAAAGCAAAAAACTACTTTGGAACTTTTTTTTAAAAACACTTAGCTTTTCTGCGGTTGAATGGGGGGTCGTCTTTTTCTTCTAAGGCCGTTTCTTGTGGGATTTTTTTCAGGCTCATAAACGGACCCCTTTTGACTCGTCTGTTTGTGACTCCATTTTTGAAGTCTTGCAGCCACAAGTTAAGTGGAGTTTCTTGTGGAAGCGTAGATGACAAAAAAGACGCATTTCATTTTTTTCGTATGAGGCAGAGACCACGAAAGACGAAAGACCCCACATAAACCAAGTACAGTGGGGGTCCCTCAATAATAATAGGCGGTATCCCGATATAAGGCGGTCAAAATCGCTTGGCACGACTGGAACCCGGAGTAAGGCGGTGACCGCCTTACTGAGGGATGATCCCTTACAATAGGGCGGTCTACCGCCTTACTGAGGGCGGCCTAGGCCTCCACATCTGTACACTAGAGGTGTACCCCGGATGACCTAAATCCGGGTACCCGGCGGGTACAACCCGGATGGGTAAAACCCGTGACGGTTTCGGGTTTGACTTGAAACCCGCGGGTTTTGGGGGTGACCAAAACCCGGGCACTCGGCGGGTTCGAGTATCCGGGTGCCCGTATGTTTGGCATATCCCCCCTCACAATATCTCTAGAAACCCCGGGTACTGGGAGGGTCGAGTACCCGGGTACCCGTATGTTTGGTATGTCCCCCTCACGATATCTCTAGAAACCTTTCAAATCGACAAGAGAACGGGGTGCCTACGGGTATCACTATTTATTCCGAGCTGAATACTCCAAGAATATTCATGCTTTTAGTGCGGTTTTCTAAGAGAGTTTCCACTGATATTGTGCCTACGCGTTCCCGTTATGTCGATAACTTCGATGTCCTCTGAGTATCTTACCGATGTATAGCCATGCATTAGATTTCGTCGAGCCTTGACACCTGCCCGACATGCAAACCTAGGGACGTCACCTACTATTATTATGACCACACATACTGTCAATCGATATTTCGCTACCTGAGTGTGCCCAGTTCAGGGGCATAGGGTGCGGGTATCAACGTACGACTACCTAACGACATTACGGGTGGAAGGATTATCGAATACCCGCGGCGCTCTGTTACCGTTCGTTGTTTGCTGGTTATAGTTATCGTTTTAACATCAAATCGCAGTACGCACTGTCATCCGCGTGTGGCACCCCTTGGTGACCGTAAACGAAAACGGGTTGTCAGGGTACCCGGGTTTACCCGGGTACTCGTTGAACCCGTTTGATTTCGTCGGAAAACCCGGGTTACCCGCGACGGGTTCGGGTTTCACTTTCAGAATTATCCAAGTACCCGTTTGTGACGGGTACTCGCCGGGGTACACCTCTACTGTACACAGACACCCTTCGCTTCAGCAGGACACACCAGTACATATCAGCCTAACCCTAGCGCAGCAGAGTTGGGCTGCATGGTTCCGGTGTTGTGGTGTTCTTGGTCTTGTGACAGTAATACTTCACTGTTCTGGATTGGTACACCCACAGCAGAAAGGTGTAGGCAGTAGGCGGTGCTAAGAGTAATTTCAATACTGCTGTACTGCAGCAGAGTCAGTTGTTTTCAATCACGTTGGAGCAAATATTATGTCGACTCTGCTGTCGTAATAATATATAATCTTCCAACAGGTCTTTAATCATGTCAGGTATGCACCTGCCGTCGTTACCCACGATGGAACACATTTCCGTCCCTGTTCGTCGTCACCCCTTCGTCGTGCAGCTCTCTGTTTGGTTTATAGATATTGCCAGGTATAATGTCAGGTACTACACTCTAAAACAAGGCTTTTCCCTCAGTAAGGCGGTAACCGCCCTACTGAGGGAATCACTCACCCTCAATAAGGCTGTAACCGCCCTATTCACGAGCAAGGCGGCTGCCCTCAATAAGGTGGTCATAGTGCTCTGGCACACCACCGCCTTATTGAGGGACCCCCAGTGTACTGCCAAGTACTCCTGTACAGGTATGATGCCAGGTACCAGGTATATTAGAGTGTTTGCGATAGAAGTAAAAAATAAATATACTTTCCTTCCGCTCAAAAAAGTGAATTCCCTTCCCTTCATGGTTTCAGTGTGTTTGCGATAGAAGTAAACAAAATCCTGCAGGCGACGCCTCCGAAAATAATAAGGGAAGTGGGGTGAGGCAATGCGGCAAACCAAACAAACAACGAAACGGAAAACAAAAAGTAGCGTACGAGAGGAACGGCAGCCAAGCAACGGTGGCGGCGGCAGGGGTATGACCGCAGTGCCGCAGCTGCAATCCCACGACCGCAAGCAGCAGCACCGGTGGCTGCAGCTACGTGGCGGCAGCCCCAGCAGCAGCAACAGCAGCAGAGCAGCAGCAGAGCAGGAGAAGCAACAGCTTCCGTTTTTGCTTTTCTCGATTTTGCATCTAACTATTCTGTGTCGTCGTGTGCTGCTCCTGCTGCTGCCCACGACCTACGCGCGACACCGCGCCGGCACGCTCCGCTCCAAGCCCGCCCGGGGCCCGACATATAGAGACCGTGGCGGCGCGCCGCCGCTGCTGCTAGTGCTGCTAGTGCCGCTACCGCAGTGTGGTGAAATTGAAATGATACACGGCGATCTGTCATCCTGTCGCGCTCTACAAGCAAGGCGGTAAGACTACGTCTCCATACGAGTACGACTCGTACGAGTAACTCGTACTCGTACGAGTAGTTCTTCTGAACAGCGCATCCTCCACGACACCAAGCCGGCGAGAGCGTACCGTAGCGGGCTGCCAGCAGTCCGCCGGCGCCCCGTCAGCAAAATCCAGCACCGCTTGTCCGTATCATACTGTAGCACATCTCTCGAGCCTCTGTGCTCCCACCGGTTGTTGTGTTGTGTAGAGCAAGCAGCAAGGTTGGGGCCTATGGGAGACATGTCCCATAATTTGTGCCGTTCTGCGTAGGTAGAATGCTCGGTGTGTGTAGGCCAATGAAACTGAAAGCCAAAAGTTACCGTAACTTTTGATCAAAAACGTACTTCTCTAAAGTACTTTTTTGCCGTTTTTTCAAAAAATTACCGCGAATCCTTCCTTCGGGAGAATTTTTAGAGAAGTAAAAGTAAGAAAAAAAACGCAAACACTCTATTAAAAAAATAAAAAAAAAACAACAGCTGTGAGCTCGAGGATTTCGTCGAAGCTCATCTTTGCTAGCTGAGTGTAATACTTGTAAATGATATGTATACAGCAGCAGTGCTGCCACCGTACAATGTACTCGTTCAAAGAAAAAGTTGGCATCGAGCCACCCCAACATCGCCTAGCACGAGCCACTGCTGCGCGCGCAGCTCTTTCGACCCCAGGAGAGCGATAACGGCACCCAGATGCTGAGCGTGATCGGCGAGTCGGGAGCATCGTGTCGGCTCTGTATAGGGACAAAAGACACGCTCACAACAAGATGCTGCAGCAGTGGTAATACGAGTTGCCCAGTGAGAGCTCGTTCGTCGACAGCTCCTCGAGAAGATCGATGGCTCACATCCACCTCATCGTCCCTCCCCGATACCGTAGTTAGATTTCCTGACTGAGGGCCGGGCGAGGACTGTGGGTTTGTACGCGACCGCTTCTTCAGTCTGCATATTATACAGCAGCTCTACTGGTGTGCCGGGTAGGTGTATAATCTACAAGGGTTTTGCGGCTGGCGTCGCCCGATCAGAACTCGAATCCAAGACCTTGACAGCGATGACAATGGTTGGTAGCTGATAACGCCACACGAGAAGAGCATGTTGACGCTTTGCATTCAGAAGGCAGCTTCTTGGCGCGGTTGAAAAAGACTAAAAACCGCAGAGAAACTTGGCTGTTAACAGGGAAAACCCATGGCCCTCAAGAAGACAACTCGCCAAGAAACACAATACTCCAATGGATTTACTGCTGCACCCAAGCCGACAAAATTCCACTCCGCAACATACAGCCTTTAAACTTCGCACACCAGTGTACCTCAGCTACAAAACCCTTGGAAGAACGACATGCCCCTGACAGCACACCACACTTTCAAGGTCCCACGAAGTCAACGCACGTCAGGCACTCTGCTTTAAATGAAAATATCAAAGCCCACGATATTCAGCGCAGATTGAATTGCTCACGAAGCCAACACTGCCCGGAGTCCACAACGACTCAACAATAACCATCTCGTACTAAAAAATACCTGGTATGAAGTACTGCTCAAGTAAAGGATACACAGCGGCGCAATAATACGGTATGCTATTAATAGTAGCGCACGCTTGGCCTGCTACCTGACGCAGCATCTGAGATACTTTGTCTGGAGGGCTATTATAGAAGTCATAAGAGCAACCAACAAACCAAGCACCCATCAAGGGGAAACCCTGAGACGTGGTAGTATCAACAACAATGTTGATCGTAATATAGTACAAATGGCATACTTCGAAGTATATATACTACGTAGATAATGGAATAGTATAGTCTACACCAATATTGATTGTATTGTAGTGGAAACGTCTTACACATCGTATAATATCACGGCGAAGATGAACGCCTTTCCGTGGGATTTGAACTTGGGTATCAATGCTATAGATTAATATTAATTGTAGCATTCGAAGCTGACCACTGATTAGACTACCGGGGCGGTCGCACATGTACGAAGGAAACTACGCATTACTCTGTCATACGCGCATTGTAAAAGTTCAAGTGTAAAAGAGTACGGAGCACAACGAAGAATAGCAGAACAGAGACACATAAAACGGGATCTGTCATAGACGCCAATTAGTTAATTAATTGTGTCAACAACGATACGTAGGTGAGGGGCTGAACCACAGAACCAATAACGTTGTGAAATTTGGGGTTGGTCTCAGCGCAAAGGTGACTAAATAAGAGTATGTGTACGTACTGAGCGGCGATACGTGGTGCAAGCACCGCAGGCACCTTCCCAGCGCGGAATGACAGAGAGCAGAACGGCGAACATGGATGTCTTTCTGCAAAAGGACAACTGTGAATAAAAACAATACGAGTACACACTGCTGTTATATAAACATATAGGATGCATATAAAAACCTATACAAGGGCTCAAATATGAACCTCGGTTTGTAACCTCTGACCCCGTTCATTCTGGGGCGCAGAATGGTCGAGGTGGCCTGGTCCAACTGAGGTTCGTATTTTTGTGGTCAAACTTCGTCGTTTTGGGTTCCATAAGATGCTGTTTTGTTGCCCTTGCTAAAAAAGGATCCATTTATAAACGTCAAAAAGTAGCCAATAAGAAACGGCCAAATATATAGATTTAAAGGGATCTCAGCGAAGGCAATACGTGGACACATGTCATATATGTTTGCAACCACTTTTGGCGATCGGCATAAAAAATTGGTTCCGACGGAATTTTCCTAACGTGTTGAAGCGAAGTTGATCGGGCAAACCCTTGAAAAATCTATACGTACGGATTCGAGGAAATTAGGTTCGTCTGTACATATATATATAGCATCCATGGTTGTCTCATTGCCGACAAAACTGCGTTGAGTGAGAAATGTGATCCCCAAAGATTGAGTCATCTCGAGCTGGACATATACTCCACACTCGCCCACAATACACTGTTACACTACTACTACACCAGAACAACAAACAACACACGATGTATATATACACCACAAGAGAGCAGCGCTCCTGGTCGTACATCGAAGCCTACGCTACGTGCTTCGTAGTAGTCTTGTCTCTCAGACTACCTGAAATATCGGGATTTCGATAAGTGGAACAGCTACTGACCGCCCACGGACCAAGAAGACTCCGTCGTTGATGCTCAGAGCGAGGCCGCAACTCCGGAGGAGCGCGGGGCCAAAGAGAAAGTCGCCTTCGCCGACTCGAAAGAAGCCCGGACGATTTCTCACAATGCAACCATTGAGAAGGTTACGCGCTCTAACGAGTCGAAATGCCTTTCCACTGAAAATTGATCAAGATGAAAATGTATTTGTACAAAACTTTGTTCTAGTGTGAAAACGTGCCTTGGCTGTACGGAAACAAGACTTGGGGGGGAGGTAACCATATTGGGCGGGCATTTCGGGCCTATTCTGCGTCGTTTCGAGGCAATTTTGGGTAATTCGGACCATGTTTTTCGGAAAAACGACAATGACCTCCGATTTTAATTTTGAGACGGGATTTAGATTCCTCTCTGTCGCCCGGTTCTTGCGGACTTGTCAGTTCTCAAAGTTGCGCGAGATAAAATGTAAGCCAGTAGAGTGAAACCTTGATCGGACGGACCATATAAATCTGATCCTTGGCTCTGGAGTGACACAACGCACTCATCTCGCACCCACCCTGAACGGCTGTAGACACAACACAAAAATCGCCGAGAGTACGGAGCAAAATAATAGATTGACTTATCACGACCTCGCGCCGGTGGGGTTCGAGGCGCCGCCGAGGCAGTGCTATGACACGCTTTGCGCAAACTTCGTGTATTGGTAGAAGCTTCGACTGCTCGCCTGAGAAAGTACTCGTATCATGAATCCTATATACGGACTTGAACGCGACATCTCGAATCTGTCGCTGCTCGGATTGTATCCAAACACTGATGCACCAGCAGCAGCTGCATCAGCACTACGCGAGGTCGCCGACGATTTGAACTGTATGGTGAGGTTCGAAGTTGGGAACTTGGGGTATGGAACAGACTTCAAGCGTAGCACTCGGTGGCAGTGGCACGCGTGGACTGTATCAAACATACAGTAGGGCCCGAGTCGGAGCTGCTCTTGCTGCCCCTCTGCCGCTGTGTTTTGTTGTTCTTATTGGGGCTGGTGCTGCTGCTAACCGTGCTGCCGCTTGCTACGTGGTTGGGATGGCGGCGGCAACATTGCCGTTTTCTCCGCCGTTGCCGCCGCCATCTGTTTGCTGTTGCTACAAGCTGTCCCGTATACAGCAACTATTAATATTAATATTGTCTATATATTTAGGGTATGCTCGATAGGGCACGTACCGAAGTATACCGGGGGTATTTCCTCGGTAAACACCGGTACCCGACACTTCGGTAAGTTCGGTACTTTTTCCATACCGGTACCCGACAATTCGGTACGTTTCGTTTTTATTTCAATATTGGTGCCCGACACTTCGGTACGTTCGATACTTTTTCCAACACCAGTACCCGACACTCCGGTAAGTTCGGTACTTTTTCCATACCGGTACCCGACACTTCGTTAGTTCGGTATTTTTCCAGTACCGGTACCCGACACTTTTACGCTCACCTAAATATACCTCGGGTACCGGTATACCCTCGTCCACAATACCGGGGGTACCGGTATTTTCTTGGTAGTGTGCTTAATACCCTACCGAACACTTCGGTAAGTTCGGTATTTTTCCAGTCCCGGTACCCGACTCTTTTACGCTCCCCTAAATATTCCTCGGGTACCGGTATACCCTCGTCCACAATACCGGGGGTACCGGTATTTTCTTGGTAGTGTGCTTAATACCCTACCGAACACTTCGGTAAGTTCGGTACTTTTTCAATACCGGAACCCGACACTTTGGTAAGTTCAATACTTTTTCAATACCGGTACCGGACATTTCGGTTAGTTCGGTAGTTTTCAATACCGGTACCCGACACTTCGGCAAGTTCAGTACGCGCAACAAATAAACCCCCGGTACCGGTATATCCTACCGAACTTTCCTTTGAATAAATCGACAACCACAAAATAAATTAAAATAGGGCGAGAGGTTGTAGCATCGCTGCCGTGTCACCCTGGAAGAGCTGCGGCGGGCAATGCACCAAACACAGAAAACCAAAGCAAACCAGAACGAACACGAAGATCGAAGATCTGAAAAACTATTAAAACAGTAACTTCGGGAGGGAACGAAGGCTGACAAGGTCGTGATTGTCGAAGAGGTGACACTTCAAACTTCGGAACATGAGGACGAAAAAGCAAATTTATGTAGTCGCAAAGACTATATATACTACCACTTTAATCCGCACAGCGTAATGATCTTTTCAAATTATTTTTGGCGTGTAAAAGGTTTAAATATTCCGGGTCAGAGTGATACTGCTCTACTGCTGTACGTTGTAGGCAACAAAGACAAAATACCAAAAAAGCGTCAGAAAAATAGCTCAGACCGCGAGGCGAGAAAGGGACGGGAGGAAGGAGGAAGCGAGGTGAATAGATGGCGGAGGCCGGGAGGGCCAGCCAATCCAAAAAGGAGGCAAGGGGGGGCCGACACTCGAAGGTATCCAAGGGAGATAGGTGTTAGGACAGCCAGGTGCGAGAGCGCTCGGCGCGGGGCCTGGCTCACGCAGAGCGATGGGTGGAGAGTCGAGGGGTCACGAGGTTTGAAGAAGAGAGGAGAAAAATGGATATATTATCCACTTTTAAACTGAGAGCAGGGGGGGCACATTTTCCCCAGACTCTATAAGACCCCCGGAGTCGGCCAATAAAAAACTACATGCAACCCCTCCGGGAAAACGTACAGTAAATACCGCCGCGATCTCCGTAGATTGGTTGCAGTCACACAACTCAAACACTCACTCGGAGAAATACGTCAATTACACGTATCAGACAGCTGTAGGGCTTTACCTACCGAACGACTATGAATATGCAAGAACCGTGTAGTGGGGGAGGAGGGAGAGGAGCCTATTTTGTGACCCCGGATCTGAGTTACGACTATTACTAGGGAGGGAGAAAGACAGAAGAACATGATAGTGTGAATGGGGATAGATGAAATTAATTGATGAACTACTTGAGCTAGTGGGGATTAATTAAGGGGCCCCTTCGAGCAAAAACAACAAGAGCAAATAAAAAATAAAATCCGTTTTTTATGTTTTTTTCAGTTGCCATACTATTTCTGGTATATTTTCTACCTTTTTATCACTCCCTACAAAAAACGACCTTGCTCCAGTTCCAATGCTCGGATTGCCTACGATACATGTGAGTAGCTTCGGAGAGCCTAGGTCATGGTCAACATTTGTGTCTCAGAAAGAGTATCGATCAGACGCCTTGTTCATCACGGAAAGTGCATCTTACTCGAAAACGACTCGTTGATCGTTTCGGAGCTCCTGTTTGGTATCTATCTACACTCTGCTGGAGCCACGTAGGACGCTACGGACGGTCAAACTAGAGGCCCAGGTACGTTCACCTACTAATAGTGCTCGGCTTCCTCGTCGAAAATCTGAGTTAAAACATAATTCGCAGCCGGAGAAACTGCCATTTTTCAAATTTGTCTTGGGTACCGGGGGTATGGCGAGTCGTTTTCGAGTAAGAGGCACATTCGGTGCTGAAAACCGCGTCTGATCGATACGCCTCCTGAGACACAAATGTTAACCATGACTTAGGCTCTCCAAACCTACTCGTATGGTGGCAATTCGAGCGTTAGAACTGGGGCATGGCCATTTTCCGCAGGGAGTCATGAAAATATAGAATTATACCAGAAATAGTATCGTAACTGAAAAAAAACGGATAATGTAGAATTATACCAGAAATAGTATCTTAACTGAAAAAAAGACGGATTCACTTTTTATTTGCTCTTTTTTTTTGCCCGAAGGGGCCTCTTTATTTAGCGAAAGAGGGAAAAGAACACCCATCGTACATCTAGGGGGTTCGTGCAAGCTGAGTTTTTTAATACGCTATTAGTACGAGGGGGGTGATACAGTGGGCGAAACGTTCGTAATATACTTCGTATTTAATTTAGCGAAAAGAGGGAAAATAAAAGGAAGTACACGTATGGGGTGGGGGGGGTTAATTTACTTAATTTTGCGAAAGAGGGAGAATAGCATCCGACAATAGGGTGGATAACAAGGCCGCTCGTTTCCAGCAGCTCGTTGTAGAGCTGGACATGTGTTCTTAGGCATCAACGCGCTTGGGTTGGAGCATCGAGAGACGCCTGATTTATTGCAGGCCTCAAAACCATACCCACCAGCTGTCTGGTCGTAAATATACGAAGCATTCAGGCGGTCACAATAAATATTCACAAATCTGCCCTATACTTTTGACGACCAATCTGTAGACCCAGGCAACCGCCAACGCTTGCTCGACGAGGCAGACGGGAAACAGCGCGACATCACACAGGCAGCGCCAAACGAACTGAAACTTGGCGAGGGTGGGTAACATGATGAGCGATGGTCAACGTCTCTGCGGTGGCGTCGGCGGTTTTCGTCGGGTGCCGTTCGTGGGAAAAAATCGCGGGTTCGGAGTTTCTGAGTCCAAGATGACACGCACACACTTCTCGAATATCCATCGAGAAAGACGCTTAAACGCTAGAAGTATAAATGAGCAGGAGGAACGAAACGAGACACCAACGTCAAACGATAGGGAAATACTAGCCTATCTCGTACAGCAGCAGTACTTGTAGTGCCAAAACGAACGTTGGCCATCCAAATATTCAGTCGATGGGAAGCGAGTGGGAAACAGCAGAGAGAGGATGTGAACACAATCAAGGGTGCTTGTGCACATCACTCGGCCGCAAGACTTTCATCGACCACAAACGTCTGTACTCCTCGCGGAGGTGTGTCTCGTACCCTGGTACCCTTTACCAGCAGTGTTCGCCCCCTTCTACGAGACATCGTGAAGTAAATTCGCTTATTGTTCCCATTCCCCTCACCATTTAATGCAGCGACTATCACCGCCGCAATCCTTCTCGTAGCAGCACGCTTCCCCTATCTTCCCTACCGAACAAGCGCGGGGGGCATCGAACAGTAGTGCAGCAGCCACAGTCATCAGCTTGGCGAGCTTCATGGTCCTCGACGTGTGATGATGCAGTATGTTGGCGTGTGGAAGGGCGGGGGGTGGCGCAAGAATAGTGCACGCGAGGGGGGAATTACAATCGTGGCATCGAGTGATATAACATGTATGTGCTACTTTAATAAGGTTTCGTACAGCTGGTGTGAATCTCCGACGATATTGTTTGCATTTTCACCTTTTCACGTTCCTCCCTCTTCTTCTACGCCCGAATTTTCAGTTTCCACCAACATGAAATTTCAAAATTGAAAGAATTGTCCACCGCAATATTATCCATATTATTCATATTTAAATTGAAACTCGTGAACAATGCGTCCTAGGATTATTCTTGGTCAGATAGGCAGTAGCATCTCGAGGCTTCGTAAGCCCATGGAAGTGTTCTGAGCATCATAATATTCCTTAAAAGACGAGACAACCCGTACAATTAGTTTTCAGAATACCACATGTGACTGGCATTGTCCCTTGGACAGGATAGGCGACAGCTGAGGAGTAACTAAGCACCATGGGAAAGTTCCCTAGGCTACTACAACTAGCCGACTAACGGGCTGTTGGTGAGAGGACTATCATAAGCCACCTGGGGCAAGGGCGATGTTGTTTCACGCAGGGCCCTGTCTATCCTCGCTCACTCCCCCGGTCCGCCCCTCAAGGCCCGCTAACCTCAGGTGTAGCCGTTTTAGTCTCACAAGGTCAGAGGGCTTAAAATAAAGCCAGACGTATCCTATATACTCGTACTCAATAGAAGCTGTGATTCCAAGCCAGCAACGATAACCTCTGCACCCCTCCCTTCACATCTCGAGCACCACTTCACTATCGTGAACTGGCGTATTCTACTCTTTCTTAAAAACGGAAAGCGCAAACGGCCCAACGAGCATCCGCGAGTAACCAACGAGCCGAGCGATGGCACGCGCGCCCCCGAAACGCCGCCCCCGGGGGCCTGACGTTTTCTTGGTCGACTGACACAGCCCTTAAGCCCGACGCGGGGGGATGGTGCTCCGGGTGGCGCACGTGCTGTCGCTTGCCTCGTTGGTTGCCGACGGGTGTTCGTTTAGCTCTTTGCGCGTTTCGTTTCTTAGAACGCAATACCTTGCAATTCTCCATCTGACCCAAGGTCGTATTGTTCACGAGCTTCTAGTGAAACACGACTAATATTACGGCAGACTATTATTTCAATTATGTACGACATTCAGTTAGTAAAGTATTACGTACGTATGATGCTCGAAAACCAGGGTCAGAAGAAGAGCTCACGTTCGTGAAAGTGTGAAAATGTATTTTAGACCGTTCCAGATTCACACTAGCTGCCCCCGTCGTAGCCTTGTTGAAGAACACATGTTACATCACTTGCTATAATTGAAACGACCCCTCGCGTGTACTAAGCTGGGGGGTGCATACAGTACAGGGCGACTGATAAGAAACAGGCTAATAAGAAATCCAGGCTGAGATTTAGAGGAAAATAAAAAATTCAGGAGTCCTTATATTGAAATTAGTGTAGAAAGCACCCTCTCTCAAACAAGAAATCCAGCCTGGACCAAAATTCCTGTTTCTTATTAGGTGTCCTGTACTGTAGTCCGTCCAGCTGCAAATATCCAAAATCCCCCCATCACGAAGGAACACTTCTTATCTCGAGTATAGGTAGGTTGTCGAAAAAAACAGAGATACCCTTAAAACGGCCCTCTCGAGACGGAGATAATAACACGTTGAAGTTTTTTTAATTGCCATTATATAGCCTGATTTTAGTAAAAAACGTTGATTTATGGTCCAAGCTTAGGCGGATTTAATATGTTGCCACACAATAGTTAGACTGCGTATTTGCAGTAGCTAGCTCGTCACATTTGCGCCTGGGCTTGTTTTGTTTATTTTAAAAAAAACGATAAACTGACAGAGGTATCAGCAAAAATGCGGATTTTGGGGGTCGTTTTGTTCAAGTTGACATTATATAATTGAGTGTGGGATTGTATTTGAAGGGCGGCAAACGATGAATTGAAGCAATACGCGCAGAGGCTATTTTCCTCTTTTCATAAAAAACGAAATTTTGTGAGATATTGAGGATTTGTCCCAAAATGACTGATTTTGGCCATTTTTGGCCGGTCTTGATATTTTTTCTTGATGCTGTGTTGCATAGTGACTTGTTACTATTAATAGTGTGAAAACACCGTTTTCGTTCCTAATCTCAGCATCGGTTCGTCTTGTCTTTGCGATCACGAACATACAATTTTAAATGTCTAACTTAATTCCTTCAACTCGGTATAGTATAAAACGCGAATGGCGCGTCATGGTTCATGGCATTGCCATGAAACTTCATGGGGTCCCACGAACTGTCATGGTGCGTCATGGCAATGCCGTGGGGATGCCATGGCATTATCATGGCGCGCTATGTTGTGTCACGGCACATCGTTTGGTGGCCTGCCATGATTTACACCATGGCATTGCCACGGTACTTGTGTGCCATGTCATTGCCGCGGCAGCCTCCAGTATGCCACGAAACGGTTCACGGTAATGCCATGGTACAGCCCTGTCAATGCCATGGCGCTGGCAAGCCCTGCCGCCATGGAATTACCATTATGTGTGCATGGATTGCCCCAACAGGTAACAGCCCATGTAGCCATGACCATGCCATGGCATTACCACGATAGTCCATGGCAATGGCACGGTAACCCACGGTAATGAGCTGACATGCGCGTGGTATTGCCACGACGGTCCATGCCATGCCATGGGTTCCGAAGGAGTTACCATGACACACCATGGCAATGCCATGATGGTCCATAGTAATACCATGGTAACCCATGGAGGTTCATGGGAATACCATGGCGATACCATGAAGAAGCCAAACAAACACTGCTTGTAGCTTGATTTTGCATTCAATCAGGCCGGTGCCATGTTGTATGTCGCGGCAAGTGCCATGGCTAACCCATACCATTTTCTTGTGGTGTGTTGCCATGTGACGTTTTTCGAAGGTAATGCCATGGCAATGTCATGTATGTATGGTGGCCCATGGCAATGCCATGGGGGCCCATAGGGATGTCATGGCATGCGCTGAAAAATAGCAAAACAATGTAGGTCGCCGGATCCAGGAGCAGCGACGGCAATGCACCTATCCGTGTAACCGGTCGCCCCGGTGGTCTAGTGGTTTATCTCGAATACCACTAAAGTTGAGGCCGAGGGTTCGAGTCTCCGCAAATAGATGTTGCAAGTTTATGTTCTGCAGGGTTTGTCGATTTAGGGTACGGGTATGGGAGTGTTACGGGTATGAAATTATTACAGAACTCACAGAAGTTCCGGGTATTGTGACACCGGCGTACCGAACTCACAGAAGTTCCGTGCGGGTATAAAATAGTTATTCCCTTATACCCCGGGTATTGTAGCACGGGGAATACAGAACATACAGAAGTTCCGCGTACGGGTATGGATGTTGTAGATAACTCACATAAGTTCCGGGTACGGGTATGAGAGTGTTTGCAGAACTCATATAAGTTCCGGGTATTGTGGCACGGGCGTACAGAGCTCACAGAAGTTCCGCACAGGTATAAAAACGTGTTTCCCGTACCCCCGGTATTGTATGTACCACCGGCGTAGAGAACTTATAGAAGTTCCGGGTACGGGTATGAGTGTTGCACATAACTCACAGAAGTGTTCTTTGTAGGGTACTAATACCAGGGAATAACCCGGGTATTATGGTTTTCCGCGTACCCTACCGAAACAATCTTGCAATATTTGCACACCAGTACAGCAGTAGTACAATACACCTTCTAAGAAACATGAAAGCTGAACAAGATTTAATTTCTTTATTTGAGAGAAGGTGCTTTCAACGCTATAACTTCAATATATAACAACTCTCGAATTTATGATTTCCTCTAAATATCAAACTGGCTTTTTCACTACGTCGTACGTAAAATCGGGAGTCAACCAAATGGAACTACGTGATCGTAGGGATGTGGTTCCACTGGTAGGAACCGAAACTACTGGGTCATGGTGTAGCACACGAGATCATTCTCTTCAAAGGCGACCAAAATTCGCCCGTTCCAGCGGAGCTCGGTGTTTGGGCCGTTCAAATTTCGTTACACGGGTAGATCTGTAGCGGGTACGGCTGTAGCCGATATCATGAGGATCAGGAGCTTGAAGACGGACGAAGTGTCATGGAAGTGTATAAGGGCGACCACGAGTAGGTCTTGACGGTGGTGTCCTATATATCTAAAACACGACCGATGCTTCCAGACGGCGGCGGGACATTGACTCCGCGGCAGTCATCGATTTACCACTGCCCAGCCTTTCATGAAGGCTTTTCCGCGTACACTCCGCGGTAGAGAAGTTGTACTGTAAGTTTGGGTGATACACTGGACAGGAAATAGTTATCTAACCCCAGCCAAATGGTCAACGGATAGTTCAAGAGCCCAAGGAAGTATGGGTAGGACCACTGGCTGGGGCAGGAGGCCTCAACTAATCCAATACTTACTTTAAATGATCGTTGAAAGCGTACAAGAATACTACAGTAAAATCGGGAGTCAACCAAATGGAACTACGTGATCGTAGGGATGTGGTTCCACTGGTAGGAACCGAAACTACTGGGTCATGGTGTAGCACACGAGATCATTCTCTTCAAAGGCGACCAAAAGCCAAACCATCGAGACTTTTGATAAACAATTATGACCATCCCACCCGCCCAGCTGACAGGTACTTAACAGTAGTTTCTGCGTTTGTAGTTTTCAACGGCCGGGATCGCCACCGCGCTGAGTATGCACTCAGCACGGGGGTGATTTATCCCGGGCGAGGCCCTCCTGCTTCGGGGCAGGAGGCCTCAACTAATCCAATACTTACTTTAAATTGGTCTGGAAAATAAAAATTCTCGCGCTGAAGGGATTGACCAGTCCAAACAAAAGCTCGTCGCCACACGCTCCCTCCTCCTTTGATGGCGAAGCCAGGTTACTGAGACAGTACAGCTCCCTCTAGCAAGCACATCTAGGGCCGTGTACATAGTGTCCGTCCACCTTTCTGATGGCGTCTGCCTCCGCGCACAAAAGTGAGATGGACATTGCTGTCTACACCGACGGCCAAAAAGGCCCGTGCATCTGAACTTTTGCGCCTAACGCACCAGTGCCGATCCAACTCTACCGCTGCACACGCTTCGCGGCGGGTGCGCAGCAGCAAGAAGGTATCGGTCCGCTTGAGGGTGAGCCTAGCCTTGCTCGCTAGAAAGACCCCCCCCCTCGCTATGGGCCATGCCAAAGCAAAAACTTTGCCGAGGCAGCGAGGGGAAGAAGGGAAGTACGATACGTACAATGTGATATGTACGTACGACGTGAACGTACCTGGTACTACAGGTATATACGATTACGATAGGTACAATACGTATAAGACATACGGATAATGTACTTCTTGTTTTATCATACGCACCTGTTACACAAGTCTCATGCTTATATTTGGGCGGCGAAACACGCAAGTATCCAAGGGTATGTTAGGTAAGGTATAACACGTACTTGGGTATACTGGTAGAACTGAAAATATAATTGTTACAAGGCTTTCCTACGGAGTGGTCTTAATATAGTAAAGGCGACGCAAGAAAAACGGGTTACCTCGCCAGCAGCAGAGCGTCAACATAATGCACAGCAGCAGCTGCAGCAGCTGCAGCAGCAAAAAAGACAGAAGCAACAAACTGCACTGCTGCATCTTCATCTAAAGCCGAGGAGTGCGGACAAAGCGTTTATTGTGTAGACGAAGAAGGAAACTATTAATAATAACAATAAACACATTGTGCACGTAGATGTATACGAACTCTCGTTTTATGCTGCCACCTGCTGGTCGAACATTTACGTACAGTACCTCCTACATCATTATTAATAGTACGTACTTCTATGCCGGTGTCTTCCGAGCACGGGGGTGATTTATCCCGGGCGAGGCCCTCCGGCTTCGGGGCAGGAGGCCTCAACTAATCTAATACTTACTGTAAATGATCGTTGAAAGCGTACAAGAATACCCTGAGTATTGTAGCACGGGGCGTACCGAACATACATAATAAGTTCCGGGTACGGATATAGATGTCGTACAGAACACACAGAAGTTCCGGCTACGGGTATGAGAGTGTTACAGAACTCACAGAAGAACTTACAAAAGTGCCGGGTAAAGGTGTGAGTGTCGCACAGAACTCGCAGAAGTTCTTTTCAGGTAATAATACCCGGGAAAAACCCGGGTATGGTTCTGTACGTACGCTACAGAAACAGTCTTGCAAAGTTTGCATACCAGTACAGCAGTAGTACAGGACACCTTGTAAGAAACAGGAAAGCTGGGCAAGGCTGCATTTCTTATTTGAGAGAAGGTGCTTTCAAAACGGTATAAGTTCAATATATAACGACTCTCGAATTAATGTTTTCCTCTAAATATCATTTAATTTATAGCCTGTTTCAAGTGTTGTGTTCTGTGCTGTTTTAGTAAACTTAAATGGCTGGTGGACTCGCCAAGAACAACAACAGCAGCTGAAGGTGTAAAACCACACCACAACACAACACACCAAGCCAGCACCAGTTAATCCGCGCTCGTTCACTACAAGGTGACGAAACGCATCGTTGTCGCGGGAACCCAGGGCAAGCAAGGGAGCCGTCGGCAAGACTAATTGGTAGATAGATGCAGGTTCCATCACCGCTGTCGGAATTTTCCGGGCCTGGTACAACGCCAGAACCCATAAAAAAATCTTCGAAGCATATTATTAATAACATACATTAACACAATAAAAAAAAAACAGCTGTGAGATCGAGGATTTCGTCGAAACTCCCCTTTGCTGCGCAGCTGAGCAGGGGCGCCCGAAAAGTAATTTTGCGACACCTAACTATCTAAAATGGTCAGAATGGAAAAACAACCGAAGCACTATGATGGTGATCGCAAAACAGTTGTTTTTTCTGAAAAAATCCGAAAACCAATCACTTGGTTTTAATGACCAACCAAGTTATTGGTTTTTGGAAAATTTCAGAAAAAACTTGTTTCGTGCTACCAGTAAGTCGTCCAGCGATCACAGCAGTGCTCCGATTGTTTTTCCATTCTGGCCATTTTAGATAGTTGGGGTGTCGAAAAAACAATTATATTGGCCCCCCTGAGCCGAGTGTAATATTTCGATCGCGCGTACTTCGGGTTTTATATGTCCTCATGCAGGTTGTACATCCCGTATGAGGGGAACACAATCTGAGGCTGTAGAATTCAGGAAGCGTGGTCTATTTGTGGGGCGGGAAATAAATAAATAAAAACATGTACAGGCATGTAGCTGGTACAACCGAGTTGTTGTTGTTGTTGTTGTCTTCACATTAAACTCGTTTCAGTTGCTAATCCCTATAGTCTGATCTAGCAAGATCACAGCCCGTGGTCACAAAAGTGCTAGAGCCATCAGAGAATCCTAAAGAACACGGCGCACAGCTTAGCAGGGAAAGGATACACCAGTCCGAAGAGGTACACTTAAAAATCGCCTACAGCATGTTTGGCGTGTCCAAACTGAACTACACGCCGCAATCTCCATTCGACTACTACAGCAGCACCCCCCCCCCCCCCTCCCACTCTTTACCAATGAATTTGCCGACTAACAGCGATACTATCGTCTGAAGTGCTGTCTGTACAAAAAACAGCACGTGCGTGGAGCAAGATGGAGCAGCAGCTGCTGTCTGAATGCTGGCGGAATGCAGTCCGCGGCACACAGTGAAACGAACAGCGAAACAAGCCATCACGTCAATGACATTGCCCGATCTATCCTGGAACGTCTGTGTTAGGCACAGGCATTGTAAACATCGACACTGATTAGGAATCGTTGCACATTTGAAGGGTCTTCCCGAATCAGGCACACGGAATGAAGGACCGGGGTGTCCGCGCCATCTTCTGGCGCGTCTCTCTACAAACCAGTGACGTCATCACACGACCCAACAAAAATTGCAGGGGAAAAAACGAAAAAAACAAAATGATTAGTCCGTTCGTCACGGGTCGATGTTCGTCCGCGTGCTCCGGATGGCGCTCCGAGCTGCTGTGGCTGCTGGCTGCGGCGTGCCTGCTGTATCCGGCGCGCGCTAGCCGGTTGCCACTTGGCCCAGTCCTAGCACGAACCACACTCGACGGCTGCTCGCGTCGTACTCGCTCTCGTTGTTGTCGTTCCAGTCGGCTCTCGCTTTCTCCTCGTTCGCACTCAGGGTGCTTGGTCTGGAAAATAAAAAATTCTCGGCGCTGAAGGGATGACGCAGTCCAAACAATAAGCCTGCGTCGCCAACATCGCTCCCTCCTCGCTTTGATGCGAGCGCTAGGTTACTGAGACACGTACAGCTCCCTCTAGGCCACACAGTCTAGGCCGTGTACATAGTGTCCGCGTGCAAGCCTTCTGATGGGCGTGCTGCCTGCGAAAAAGTGAGATGGACATTGCTGTCTAATCACCGACGGCCAAAAAGGCCCGTGGCATCTGAAATTTTGGCGGCCTACGCACCAGTTGGGGCGATCCAATGATACGCTGCAACGCTTCGCGCGGGTGCGCAGCAGCAAGAAGTT
>MEHQ01001079.1:0-14500 GCA_008828725.1 Saccharina japonica | reverse complement strand
AGCGGAGATCAGGATAATTACTTGATTTAGTGTGGAATACTTGTTATCATTGAATTGGTGGGATTTGGACCGGGCGCAAGCCTCCATACGCTGGGAACCCTCCCTCCCGCGGTGATGTCGTTGGGCTGTGCATAATAGTCAGTACAATACGTCAGTTTGGGGCTTACGAATCAGTTGCGTGTTTTGGCGAAGAGCTCAGTGATCCTGTTGAAGCTGGTTGCGAACAAAGGTCTGTTTGCAAAGAGTATCATCATTGTCTTACGGGACAAAGAGCATCGAGTAACTACGACCTCTAATCGTGAAAGAAATAGATATGTTTATTTACTATTATAAAGAATATAGGTATAATGCAACAATTGAAATTGAATACTCTCGCCTCAACTTCAGTCTTATAATTTGTGGTCGCTCAACACAATGTCGATTCGAATCATAAAAATCTGAGTGTCAGATTTGTTTTTGGCAATGTCATTGGGGGTATACCCCTGATTTTACAGGCCATTTGGGGGGTAGGGTCAACTTGCGCCGGCGAAAGGGCTCCGCGGGCAAACAAGGCCTCAAACGCCATATCGAAGGCCCTGGCGAATGCCCATGAAGCCCGCGCCAAGCCCACATTTTTGTGATTGTTTTTTTTTTCAGGTCACGTCTTTGGGCCTTACAGGGCGGCGGCGCACCGAAGGAGGCAGACTAAGCCCCCGTTTTCGACCACATCTCGGGGATAACCCTCGTACCTACTAAAATTTATCTACTCCCCCCGATTGACCACTTTTTTCACTACCCGTTCGATCCGAAAACCGATACCACGTTTGACCATACTGCACAGCCTTCAAAAGCGCCACAGCAGTATCGTATGCCATGTCACCGCGCGAACAGACCGAATAACCCACGGGCGAAATCATCCCAGACTCGCGAAGTCAGTCTGGATCGTTTGCCCCTGCCAAAATTATCGCGAACACATAAAAATCAAATCTTCATACGCGACATGAAGAATATGCGGCTGCTTCTCAGAAAATGTAGGCCTTAGTGATGGCAAATAGGAAGTGGTGTTGAGAACAATGGACAGCTACGGTACGAGATGCTCGGTTGATCTCAGGGGGTCTGGTTGCTGGTGTTTCGTGCTGGGTGCGGGTGGTGGCTCGTTGCTGGTGCCTGTGGCCGTCAATGGATGCTCGTGGCTTGTTTTATCGACGGAGGGGTTTTGGGACAGCGAACAACATCAGGCGCGCAACGCGGTGCTTCCGTTAGTGTTATTGAGAGGTCTCTTCCCCGCCCCATCGTATCCCATCCCCCGAGACCGCTTTGCGACGGAGCACACGATAATTTAACTACTTTATAGCTACTTCGTACTATACTTAACTTCTACTAACTGCTACGGAGTTTGTTAGCGATAATCGTAGCTGCCGTTTCTTCTGTGCTTACCTCGTAATGTGTATAAGTGCTATGTTAGCCGTAATTACCGTAGTTCAACAAATCACGTGCTGAAACGTCACTCATCGAACGAGCGTATCGTTTGTAAACCAAGGTTCGTTTGCGAGCGAAAAAAGCAAGGAAGTCCTTCGACCTCGCAATCCCGTGGAGGACAAAACAGGGATGAGGGGTCAACACTAACGAAAGGGAAGGGAATAAGGGGCGAAACTAAACAGATTACGCAAATAGAGGCCTACGAAACAGAGGGACCCAAGGCCAGCGGCTCCGGACTCGTCGTCAATCTCGATCAGTAGTAAAAGTATTATTAATAGTAGTCAATATACGTAGTAGTGGTATAGTATAGTAGTAGTAGTAGTAGTAGTAGTCAGTAGTAGTAGTAGTAATAGTAGCCGTAAGCAGTATAGACGTAGTATATGTACGAGTTAGTATAACATAGGCTTAACATATCGTGTGCTCCGTACAACGGTCTCGGGGATGATACGATAGGGGGAGGGAGGAGAGCACCTCTACAATAACACTAACGAACGAACGTTTAGCTGATGTTGTTCGTTACCCAAAGACCCCTCGCTCCGACAGATCACAAGCACCGGAGCATGCCATGATGCACAGCACCCAGCAAACTGAAGCAACCACGCACACGGAAGAAGGGAGCGGATCAGCGCCCACGACACCCCGTACCCACTACCCCCTGAGATCACCGAGCATCTCGTACCCGTATGTGTCCTGCTTCTCAACACCACTTCCTTTTGCCATCACAAGGCACCTACATTTCTGGGAAGAGCCGATATTCAAATGTCGCGTATAAGATTTGATTTTTATGTGTTCCGCCGATATTGGGGGGGCACGAATCCAGACTATTCGCGAGATTCTGCGATGTTCCGCCCCGTGTCCTACTCGGTCTGTTTCGGACCGTGACATGATACGTACTGCTGTGTCGCTTTGAGCTGTCGCAGATGGTCAAACGGGGTGAAAAAAGTGGTCAACCGGGGGGAGTAGATAAATTTAGTAGGTACGAGGGGTTATCCCCCCCCCGAGATGTGGTCAAACGGGGGGCTTAGTCTGCTCCCTCGTGCGCCGCCGCCCTGTAAGGCCCAAAGACGTGCCTGAAAAAAAAAAAAAAACATGTGCGTGCTTGGCGCGGGCTTCGGGCATCTCGCCAGGCCTTCGGAATGGCGTTTGAGGCCTGTTTGGGCCGGCGGGAGCCCTTTCCGCGGGCGCAAGTTGACCCTACCCCCAAATGGCCGTAAAACCAGGGGGTATACCCCCAAATGACCATTGCCCTTTTTTATTTGTCTTTTTGTTCTTGTTTTTTGGTTCGGCTCGTGTCGTTGTGTTCTCGTACCCGGTACGTTACGCATCTCACTTGCTTTACCCATTAATTTGCGTTTATTTTTTTCGGTTTTTCTCTGTTTCACATTCTGTGACCACATAATTTTTATCTCTCTAGGACTTGGAATCAGGACAGGCACTGGGTGTACTGATGATGTGGTTGAGTAGTAAGAACGGGTTTAATGTGAAGACAACAACAACAACAACAACAACAACAAGTGTTTGCAGTACCCGTACGTATGCAGACAGGATGGTCGTGGTGTGGTGCAGGACGGGGTGTGTGGGTGTTGTCTTCACATTAAACCCGTTATTTCCTGGTTATTTCTACCCAACCACATCAGTACACCAAGTCAATGTCTGTCCGGATCCCTAATCCTACAGAGATACAAAATATGTGGTCACAGACTGTGAAACAGAGAAAAAACAAAACAAAATAAAGCCAAATTATTGGGTAAAGCAAGTGAGATGCTAACGTACCGGGTACGAAAACACAACGACAAGAAGAGCCGAACTGAAAAATAAGAACAAAAAGACAAATAAAAAACGAATTCTGAAATGAAACATAACACAAATGACGCAGGGAGACAGAAGCGCCCCTAGAAGAAAAGCACACGTACTCAAGAGGAACAGATAACTGCTGCACGGACGAAGCAACACGAAGAAGAGGAAGACACAGGCATAGGGCGGTAACAGAGGGAGAAACAAGGCAAAAAGCAAGAAAGACGACACTAGAAAAGAGGAAAAGAGAAAAAATCGTTCTCAAGGCGATGATAATAACAAGTTCCTGTCTCTGCTACAAAACCTATACGGGGACCATGTCACACCTTCTGCCATCTCTTTCCTGATTATCATCAATAGCGGTGTCAGAAGCCGGTGCTACCTCTGCCGCGCCCCCCCCAGTGAACAAATCAACAAGAAACAAACAAACAAAATTCAACAAATAATAGAGTTCAAGGGCTAGTCGAACGGATACCTTGCCGCACGATCTACCATTTCGTTTCTGCATTCGTCGACAGCTGTATCAGTACAGCCATCCCTGCCCCCCCCCCCCCCCCCCCCCCCCCACTCCTGGCCGCCTCTCTAGGCGTCCTGAGTTGCATGCCGTAGCCGGCTCCTCTCCACTTCGGCCCTGTGCCACCTCGTCATGAAATGGTCCGCCGCCTCAACGACCCCCGGATACCACACCCCACTCTTCTTAGCCGCCTTCTACCATAGTAACGTCTCTGCTCCGAACACTAAAGGGGAGCTTTCTGTGGAGCTCTCTGTCGCTCGAAAAACCCTGAGGTCATCTGCTAGACATTGGGCCCAGTTATTTTCTGGTCGGCCAGGTCCCGGGTTCGTCCGACCGACGATCGTTCCAAACATCACCCGCCGGGTCAGCCGCTTATTGGTCGTGCGCTGTACGACGCCCGCAAAGAGGAGGCGTCGCTTGCGGATGGTCGTCTCAACGCTCTTGCATTGTGCCTTCTCTGAGAGCCTTGGCGTACGACATGAGATGGTCGGTGCGTTGTCGGCGATGGAAACCAATGATCTGTAGGAGGAAGTTGTGGTGTGCCGTTCGGAGCTCAGCGAAGTGTTCCTTGCCAAGGGTCCACGTCACACACCCGTACAGCAGTGCCTCCATCACCTCGGCATTTAGCATGCGCACCTTTAGAGTAAACGGGGCATCCTCCATATCGTACAGCTCCCGCCTGAACCGATTGTAGCATGCCCATGCGAGTCGCATGCGTCGTTTGATCTCTGGCATAATGTCCGCGCTTGGGACGACAAGACCACCAAGGCACAAAAACTGCATCGTCTGTTTATACTTCTGGCCCGCTGCTTCGATGACGAGCGGTGAGGTCCGCAGTGCCTGGTTTGGTGTCCGCAGCAGCATAGTCTCCGTGTTTTTTCGGATACGGTGAGACCAGCTGCTTCGAAAACGGTCACAATAACGGTCATCATCTTCGCAAGCCCTTCCGCCGATCTAGAAACAATACCTTCATCGTCGGCGTACAGCATACCCCATATTGGTCTCCGAACACATGCTAGTGGATCCTCCCTCACTCCGCCCCCCCCGAGGTCCTCCTCGAGGTTGACCAGGTCTCTCAAGATGTCTGGGTCCTCACTGCACCGTATCAGCACGGTGTGTAGAGTATATACATTCAAAAACAAAATAAAAAAAAACAACAGCTTTGAGATCGAGGATTTCGTCGAAACTCATATTTCCTAGCTAAGTGTAATACTAATTATGTGCATATATATAACGAAAAAAGCGCTCCCTCCTGGGACACGATGCGAGCACGGCCGTGGCTGCCCCCGACAGAGTCTGGAGGGTTGAGAAATGTAAGGCACCAACGTGAAACAGCGCACCGATTGGCGGATCTAATTGTCACCCGAATCGGAAATGGCTCAAACTCAGGTCTGAACAAGACCGTTCGATTGTTCAAGGCCGACCTCAACCTATCTGTAGATATTTGTATTCTTGCATATCATTTGTACTGCGCGAAGCTTTCAATGCTAAATCCCTGTCCGTGGACGCCCCCGAAACCCTTGCGTTCGGCGATACTGCTCCGTATAGCTCAGAAGAAATGCTCGCGTATAATGCAGCTGGCCGTACTCCCCTCAAACCCCTCCCCCCCGCACCCCGACACCACCTGGCTGCCTTTGACTCGATCGTGACATCGACGTGGTTCGTGCAAGCCGTCCCCTGTCCTAAATCATGCGGAATCAAAATCGCCTGACGGGCTTAAATAAGTTCGTTTCTGTTGTGTGCACCACCGCAAAGCGAATCAACGGCAATTACTGTTTAAGGGGACAATTCCTGCCGGAAATGTGTGAGGCATCCAACATGCGTAACACCCCTCCCAATCCCCCGTGTCGCCATGACGCACGCGCCGCCTGCAACAATCGAGTCAATCGTCAGGCAAGGATACGGTTTGAACGCAGGCATATAATAACCCCCCCCCTTGTAAATATGTAATATGTGTAAAGGTTGGGTTGGCGTCGGTTGGCGACGACGCTGTAATACATGCCTCTCACTGCGTGAGCTAGACAACCAGGGTACCGTTTTTTCTTGTTTTTTTGGTGGTCACCCAGGCTGGTGGTCGAGTTAGATCATTCGTGCGGGGTGGAGAACCTTTGCTCCGCACAAGGGGAATGATCGTATCACGTAGTGTGATATGGCAAGGCATTCATGAGGCAGATACATAGTGCTCCCATTACTGTCTCAGGAAGTAACCACACCAGACATTAACTTAACTCATTGAAGCTGTCATCCATATGCAAGTCCGCTTACAAGCGGTTCTCAGTAGGATGCAGCTCGCCCTTCATGCGACTCGCCCAACACCTCACGGCGCTTCGTGCTTGGTGCTAGCAATGTCTGCCTGGTCGGTAAGAACCCGACATGCTCCGTCCTGGCATTGTAGGGATGCGGGGGTCTATGGTCATAGGACTACGGCCATGCATGAAAATGAAGTACCCCCCCCACAAGACAACCACGGTTTACATAACCACACCGACGCGCCGACCGCATCAGTAGAATACAAACAATTTCCTGGCAACGGCATTGTGGCAAGAACACAACTACGCGACCCCCTCCCAGCGGCCACACGTGCTTCCACGTAAACGTTAAAAATCCCGCCGCAACAAGAACCTTATAATTCGCCTATCAAGGGTACGGCATGGAGGCACAACTACACAACCCCCTCTCAGCGCCCCCTGCTTGCTTTACACCACTACTCCGTGTCTTAGAGTCCACCGTTTCCGTTTACGAGTAGAATAGCAAAGCCGCTGCATCAATAACCGAATAAACCTCTAATCAAGGGTGGGGCATGGCGTAATAAACGCAATACGAGCAACCCCCACCCCCCTACTAGAAACAATGACCACCGCTAATTAAACCACCACCACGAGCGCCGACCGCGACAACAGAGAAACGCCTGCCAAGGCGACGTGATCCAACAATGAACAAAACGACGCCAATCCAGGGGACGGGAAGTCCGCGCAAGTGTAACCACAACAGCAAACGACCACCGTTTACTCAACGACAAAGACGCAGAGCCAACGGTTCAATACATATTTTAAGGTCAGTCAAAGCAACGTCATTGTGGCGTGAACTTAACTAGATATCAGCGTCCACCACTTGCTTTGACGTAAACATTAAAAATCCCGCCCTACATCCACAATATGCAACGCCAATCAGGGCTACGGCATGTTGGCATAAGGGCCCATATTAACGAGTATAAAATATGTTCAATTTGAAAAAATGAGAATTCAAATTCGCTTTTCATTGGTCAACACACGCACCAGCACCAAAGATTAGGATCTTGGTGTATAATATTTATAGGTACAGTTGGAGCCGTTTATAGGTACACTTGAATCCAAAAATAGGTGATACGTAAAATGAGTGGCCGACACTAGGTGTACCTACGCACTTTGAGCCATTTGTAGGTACAATGGAGCTCAGGCCCAATATCAGGCGGGCCAGGAAGCCGTTTCCGGAGTACATTACTGAGTGTATCTATAAATGACTCAAAGTGCAAAGGTATACCTATTTTTGGTTAATGCCCGAAAGTTAACTACAGTACAATAGGGACCCACATCAGCAATACAACGAGGACAAATTATACCGAAATCGTATGATCTTGCTTCCTGCTCTGCTGGCGGACGGCAGGCGTGTATAGCGTTGTGTAGCCAGCTGGTTGTAGCACCGCAGTGCTCATGTGTTGTCGGTTGTCTGTGGTGTCTGGGTACTACGACTAAGTATATACTCCGAAGTATCATTTTTTCTTGGCTGAGGCGTACGGTGTGCCACCTATTAATAGCAGTTATGATGTATATCATGCTGCGTTGTACTGTGTACTATTTTGTGTATTAGAGTTTTCCGGAAGTATTCTCCCACTCCAGAGTGTTTTTGGAGCCTGTCCTACTATATTGTTCCGAATCAGTTCATGTGAAAACAACAACAACAACAACAACAACAACAATTATGCGAGTCGACGAGGGTAGGAAAGGGCTGAAATCTTCTCGTGATGAAAAAAATCAAGGCGCGAACGATAAAAACAAAACTATTGCCACACGAAAATGGAATTCCGGTGACTTTGGGTCAAGGACTATTCCAACTATTCCCCCTCATTCCGAATTTTGTTATTTCAACTAAAGAGTGCTACCTCTACCGTACCACGCGTCCCCTACCACCGTAGCACGCGTCTGGTATCGTTTGATTTCCCACAAGAGTAGTACAGCAGTACAGAACACCTAATAGGAAACAGGAACTCTGGTCAAGGCTGGATTTCTTATTTGAGAGAGGGTGCTTTCTACACTAATCTCAAGATAACGACTCCCTAATTCATTGTTTTCCTCGTAATATCAGCCTGGTCTTCTTACTAGCCTGTTTCTTACTATTAATAGGTGTCCTGCACTGTTTGTGGTTCGATCGTGTTTTCGGAGCTCAATTTCTGGACAACGGAAAGACGGGTCTAAATTCGAACATTTGTTACTTTCGGAAGGCTCTCGACCCAATCGTTTCCGAAAAAAAAACTTTTTTGTTATTCGGTATTGGCAAACTTCACGTTCTGGAAACATCGAGCGCTCGCTTGAAAAATGATCGCAGCACACGCCCCCCACTGCACCAGGTCATGATCTAGATCATATCGATCATCTAAATCATCTAGATCATTTAGATCCTAATCGGCAGTAATGATATGATCACCGGGATCTGTGTGTTAGGATACGGACGTTGGGATACATACGTATATACAAGGGGGGCTTCGCCGCGGCGGGCTGACGCCCGCCTGCGGCTTCGCGCAATTCCCGTAACGGCGAAGAATAGAGGTAGGAATACTAAAAAATAAGCTTAACTAGGGCGAACAAAAGCGAATTTACTGCCAAGGGGTGTACAGTAATACAGGACATCTATATTGAGAAACAATAAATATAACCCAGGCTGGGTTTCAGTTTTTTTTTCCAGAGGGTGCGTCCTACACTAACTTCATAGAACGGTCCCCGAATTTCTTATTTCCTTGGGAATATTAGGCTGGGTTTTTATCATTGTCCTGTACTGATGAATTTCAACTACAAACTTTCACTCGTACCATACGAGTATGTATTATTCATATACAATAAAAACATATTGATGGTAAGTGATACTGTTGTATCGGAGAACACCTGGAGTGGCAGGTGTGTACAACGACGAACAGCAGCAGCAGCAAACAACAAACAACAGAAGGCCATTTTAATTTACACATACATACACGCATATACAGCGAGAGCCACATGCACATACCTGGTATTATATACGTACTATTAACAGTGGTACCCCGAACCATGTCAGGGCGGGGCCGGTATAATCGGGGACAAAAACAAAAATACCGAATAACAACTGGGCCACGATCCACACCCTATGATATAACGCAAAATGCGCTAATCAAGCAAGTTGACACACGCAGTTAACCACGTACCAACCGACCCACCGACACCCGCCCACCCACACCTACCCACCCACTCACGTACTCACCCACACCCACTCACTCACACCCACCCACCCAACCACCGACCCACCCACCGAACCACGTACGTACGTACGCGTACGCACCAACCGATCGACACACGCACCAACCGATCCACCCACCACCCACAACAACAACAACAGTGTGGAATCAGTATACAGCAGCACCAGTACGTACAGCAATAATAGTAGTAGTAGTAGCAGTAGTGGTATTAATAGTAGGAGTAGTAGTAGTAGTAGTAGAGGTGGTGGTGGTGGTAGTAGTAGTAGTATAACCCATGTACGGCAGCAACAGCAACAGCAGCAGTAGCAACAGCGGCAGTCCAGAAAGTATAGCAGCAAGTACGTACGTACATACGTAAAGCGGACAAAAACAAAACGCCGGCATGGATGCGCAGCCCTTGTACGTACAGCAGTGGCCCTTTTTTTGTTTTCGGTCGATTTTATTACGAAACCGGCATAGTCGTGAAGATTCGAAACGACATCATCACAACCGAAGCGCATTAAATAGTAAGAAGTTTAACAGTACCGAGGTGAGCATACATGAATGTGTAACACTTCGTACTCACTTTAAGTAAGCAGTACTCGGGTACGACGCGTATATAACTCGTATGCTATGATAGGATCGAGCAGCATCAAACTATACGACGTACGTACATATTTACGTACATACTACAGAGCATACAGATAGTACGTGGTCCATAAAAATCCGGGTTCGTCGTCAACATAAAAAACGGAATCTTTGATTATGCATGTAGAGCAGTAGCTGCGTGTAACAAAAAAGAGCGTGTGTGTTTTGTATGTGCGCTTTCCATATTCTTGGTAAACGTTGCTGCAGCGCCCACCGCCCGCATGTCCTCGCCCGCGAGCGCACGCGAGGCCCTGCCCGGTACTATATCCAGGCACACACGGACCACTGTCATACTGCTGAATACCACGCACGTATGAATACTGTACAGATATCATCGCATATTAAAAATTACCTTGTATATGATACTCTGTTATTGCTTGAAGCGGTACTGGTACTCGTACATATACTACGTACGTGTATATCCGCAGTAAAAGGAGCCGGTACGATAAAATTCCGGGTTGGTCGTCTACATAAAAAAACGGAATCTTGAATAATGCGGTTTGCGTGTAGAACAAAAAAATATGTACTGGTTGGTATGGTATGTGCACGTGACAGAAAGGGCATGTGATAATCCTGGAAAAATCGCAGCCCCGTGAGACATGAGTTGGGCACGGCCGAGACCGCCCTTGACAGAGTAGGCAGAGCAGGGGTCGGCGAGCACGATGAGGGAGTTGCGTGTCGCCGGGTGGACGTCATCGCCAGTTATCGTGAAAAGGGCAAAAATCTACATCTAAAAAAAGCTGTCGAGCTCTCTCCGAGCAGCAGCTGCAATTTTGTACATGTATTTATGGTGATGTTCTGTCCCTATCCACTGACACGCGTATATTCGTACTACAGTAGTATCTTAGTTTAGTTAATCGGGTAAATGCAATATGCGGGTAGATTCCGAGCTTGTCTTACTCGAAGTACGGTCTATTGTGCGTCCGAAACATCACCATCAGGAACGACGCTGAGAACGTTACTAGAACGTTACTAGGATGTTGTGGAGGACATTCGAAAGGGAACAGTACGGGCTGCCGTAGAGTATAACTGCCCGTAGCATGGGCATTGTACCGAGATGATCAGGTGCAGGCACCCTCCATCTCGATCAATTTTCTCCTCTCCTCTCCATTCCATTTTTCCCCTCTTTATTTTCTCGTGGTCTCTCAGATCAACCTTCTTTCTATAACGGTCACATAAGCGCCTTTTTGAACAATGACTTTTTATTCTTCACAAGCGATCTTCACAGACACTTCGGTGCCACCTCGGCGCCATCTCTTCACTGACACGGATCAGTATTTCACTGTGTTCTGAAGTACAGGCGGAGATCTAGATCATACCTGCCGTGTGATGATATACATCGTCCGCGATCTTTGTTATGGGGTGCAGACCAATAGCACAGGCAGCATGCCCTAGAGCATGCAGGCTACACGGTCTCCCATCCGGACATACATGAACTTGATCATACAGATCAGGAATAAAATTTGCCGTGGAACTATATTCATCAAGCGGGAACCGATGATACATCTGTAGATCATCTGCCCGAGGCTCGTTCAATGTTAACGTCGGGACGAGGCACCGGCGGACGCTCTAACGTCGTGAAAATGCACACCTTCAACGTGTGCAAAACAGGCGGATAGAGCTCCACGCCGTGATGCGTACTAATAGCAGCAGACATGGTGGGTAAACGTAGGGAAATATATGGTGTTTGGGGCCCCAACGTGGGTTCTGGTTACTCCTCTTACTACAGTAGGGGGTGGGCTGTAGTACGTATTGTTTCCGAGGGTCCTCGCTCAGGGACCTTAATACACCTCACCCAAAGAGAATCTGCGGGCTGACTCTTGAGCCCGCAATAAACAAACCCCAGGAGCTGTGCCAGGTACGAGTACTTCGTAGGAGTCTCAACAAACTAGTCTAGTTAAAGGTTCATCAAGTCCAAAGCACCGGTGGCAGGGACCCCCCCTGCACAAGTTGGTCGTCAAAACAAACCCTATCGAGACATATTGAACAATGTAGCACGACCGTTAGGCGTGCCGAATTGCAAAGGTTAGTCGACAACCTAGTGGGGTTCGCCACGTTATTCAAGGTCTCCGCAATGCTTTTTTCACGCGCACATTGTGCAGGGGGGGGGGGGGTTCCTGGCCACTTGTCTGTGTCTCGCTTGCAGCTTCTGCGACAAAACGAAACAAATGGATTGGCACAGCGAACCAACCCCTAGAGTCGAACGGTCCCCTGTGTGCTGCCTGGCACAACAATAGCATACAGTATCCCCTTTACCTGTCCCGTGCGTGCCGCTCTTTCGCTTACTGACGTGATTATTTTAAACGGACGAAACCACGTTGTTGTACTACTACTGCTGCTGTATGTGTCGCAGGCGGCCGAGAGTGACAGCGGACTTCAACTGGACGAGACCTTCCGACATTTACGTGATGAACTTCGGCGCTCACTTCCACGACACCCCTGAGGGCGATGCGGACTTCAAGCGGGACACGTCTGTCCTGCTCGATGGTATGGCTAGGCTTGGCGAGCGAGCGACGGTCATTTGGAGGTACGGCAAAACCATTCGTACAGTAAATCAGCGAATACAGTGCGTACCCCATGTGGAATGTGGTTGACCTGCGGTACCCGCGCGTGTCGCAAAAGTTGAAAAAGAAAAACACACGGGTGTTTCTACGTACCCACCCACCCGTGCCACGATAGGGACACGTACGAGTAGCACATGTTTGCCTAAAACAAGTTCTGAACGACAGAGGTCCTTAACCCGTTTAAAACTGAAAAAAAACTTATCCCACACTAATTCCAAGTAGTTTGCCCCCAAAAACGGGCGACCAGTTCTTAAAGGGCTAACCTAAAATACGTCAAAATGCTGTCCATTTCTATTTTTTTTAAGAACGTTTTTTTTTGTATACATTCCTACTGGCTGTTGTAGGTCGTGGGATTGTTCATCGGATTGCACTTTTATGTTGTCTTAAAAAATAGGGTTAGGGTGACTCAGGGCCGCTGTTAAACAATATTGCCGACACATCATGGAGCCTACGGGTGGCTATGTACAGGCTACAGCCAAAACCACCCCCCCGCCTGCGGCGTGATGTGGTCTGGCTGCGCCCCCGTACTTGGGCAGCTCCTCGGTCTGCTTTCCCTCCCAAATCGCCATCCCGCTAACGCCAAACCATACCGGCCTGCGTGTTCCCCTTCTCCCTGCCCCTCCTCGCCTTCGTTCCTGAAACCTTCTGCTCGACATCCTAACCTGCATTATTAGTGACTCAAAAACAAAACAGTGGGTGGAGAAATACTTGAAGGAGAAAAAGCTAACGCACCGAACCAAGCTATTGCAGATTTACCGCATGTCCACGTTCCGAGGGTCGGCTCACCGCTCTTGCCACATCGGTCCGGTGAGAATCCCAACCTTTCGGTCGCTCGTGCCAGTGCCGAATGTGTGCGTATTACGATACGGCTCGTAGCACTTCTTTTTTGTTCACCTTCCGGGGCAAACACTAATAATGTTTGACTGACAGAGGGGGCTCCTTAAGGGGCCCTAAGGAACTAATCAAGGAGGCGTTCCTTGTCGTTGGAAGTTTGTCATTACGGGGGGAATAGATTAATACGCAGTAACGTAACAACCAAACGAGGCGTGTTATGGTCGGGTAAAAAAACTGGGTAGAATCGTTTCTGATTGGCTGGGGCTCCTTGACCCAGAGTCGTTGCAATGCCGTTATTTTGTTTTTTTCTATACCAGTACAGAACACCTTAGAAGAAAACGAGCAATAAGAAAGGCAGGCTCAAATTTGAAGGAAAATAGGAAACTCTTCTGTCGTTATACTGAAGCTGCTGTAGTGTAGAACGCACCCATTCTCAAATAAGAAATCCAGCCTGCATCCGATTTTCTGTTTATTATTACTCGAATATAGGTGTCCTGTACTACTGCTGTACTGCTATAGCATGTAGGTCATGGCGTGTTGCTCATCGAGTTGAAGCTTTTGGGCTTTTCTCAAAATCAGGTTCGGGTGACTTACTGATAGTACTGATGACTTACTAATAGTACGGATGGCTTACAAATAGTACTGTAATAAGGATGTGGGTTCAGCGTGTGTACCAGCTCGTAGCTGGTGTGTACGCTGTAGGCTCGCTTGCTGATGACCAGTCAAGACACAACCTACATTTGAGGTGAACGCTTAAGTCGCTGTTAGGCGAACTTGTATGAACGCTTCAATAGAAGAGAAGACTCCAGGCCAACAATGTTGATTAATGTATGTGCTCAAAAGCGAGGCTGATGATGAGCAAAAGAAGAGGAGTACAAAGGTGGGCGTGCAAACGCTTCTGATCTCTCGATGATCTTGAGGATCGCGAACCGCAACATGCACAACGATCTTGAATCGAAAACATCAACATGCCTTTGCTACGATAGCTTGCGCCATAGGAAACAACAACAATCGTTACTGATCTTGTACGCAGTCTCTATACGTGCGGTAATACCTGCTGTACCACACAGAACAACCAAATAACATGCGACAGCCTATCAATCTTTCCGCATCGTGTTTACTTGGAGGAATGTTGTTCCACACGTGGTTACCGAGCAACTAAACCACTTACGATATAGTAGACACCAGGTACGACAATGTATTAATTGTCCTGCATACCTTTACTGGCTT